>VNJO01002277.1:0-26666 GCA_008042535.1 Drosophila tani | reverse complement strand
CAGGTCCTGCAGCCCATTGACGAGCGCATTGCCGCGGCCCTGAAGGCCCAGCTGCACCATCACCTCAGCAATCCCCGGCAGGTGATCTTCATCTTCTCCAAGTACGAGTCGCTTATCCAGCGGCCGGCGGTCCTCGAGCTGCTCACCATCGAGCGGGAGCAGTTCCTGCAGTCGCTGCACATCCTGCTGCAGGATCTGCGCAAGGCGATGGCCGACACCAACATGGAGCCGGACACCGGCCACCTGTCGGTCATATGCAACGAGTGCCGCTGGCTGAAGGTGGTCCAGCACCAGATCCAGGAGATCGAGAAGGTCAGCCACCTGATCAGCGGCCGGGAGGGATTCGACAAGATCAACAAGGCGGTGCAGGAGATCAAGGAGGAGACCGAGTCCCTGCTGCGCACCAACTTTGAGATCTGGTCCGGGCAGTGCTCCACGGCGGTTAAGAGCGGCGAGCTGAGGTGAGTACCCGGACATGCTCAAGGACCTCTCTCCCTCCATTCAATGGCTTGAGATTTTTATACCCGGTACCCAGAGGGTAAAAGGGTATTATAAGTTAGTATCAACCGAAAATGTATGTAACAAGCAGACCCCATACAGTACGAGTATATATATTCTTGATCAGCGTCACCAGCCGAGTGGATTTCTGTCCGTCCGTCCGTGTGAAACAACAGATCTCAGAGACTATAAGAGCTAGAGCTACCAAATTTGGTGACAACATTGGAATCTGTTGCACGTAGATCAGGTTTGGTTTTTTAGATCGGTCACACTCGACTGTAGCTTTTCCACTTGTTGTTTAATAATTTTAGACTCCGCGACGATCAGGCCGTGGTCAAGTTCGAGAAGGAGGGCCGCCAGCTGATGCGTGTGACCTTCAACCCCAAGCTGGTGACCTTCTGCCAGGATGTGCGCGAGTTCGAGAATCTGGGCTACGCAGTTCCCCTGGAACTGCGAGCGGCCGCCACCCATGCGGCCAAGTACATGTGCCATGCCCGCCGGCTCCAGCAGATCGCCACGTTCCACAACACCATCGGGGACCGCATGATTCCCTGCCAGCGGCCCATAATGCTGAAGAACGCCCTCGAGCTGCAGCGCCTCGTTCAGAGCGAGACCGTCGCCTGGCAGGACGAGTCCTCCGTTCAGCGCTACGTTGACATCCTGCAGGCGGCCGTCTCGAAGCTCTCTGCGGATAACACCCTCCTGGTGGGATATCATGAGCAGGCCAAGAGAACGGTAGGTTCTTGAACATAAATTATATACATTTTATTTACTTTTTTTAACTCTGTTAAAATAAGTACTTAGGCTTCCTTTGTAAGACCCATTAGAACCCCTTTTATGAACTTATTTTGTCAGTTTTTATATTGTTCGGACACACACTCCCCTTTTTAATAGTCATTAAGGATCTTGGTGATGGTGATCCTTTCCTGTCTTGGTTTGAGTTTTATTTATTTCAGATAAACTTTAATCTTCACGGTTTCCACTTGATTGTACGACAGACTGCCATCTTTAAAGATGAGGGAGAGACAGAGACTCTGCTCACTCCATTACCTCAATTGCATCAAGTTCTTCGATTTCTTTTGTATTAATTTCTACTGATATTAATGGGTGTGACCTCGCTATAAATTCAAAGACCTCTGCTAATCGTGGCGTCATAGATGATAGGAGGCTTCTGTAAAACAATGATTCTATATGGAACAGCTCTAATAGTGACATTAATCCGGTAATATCTTCAGCCGATGTCGAACAGGTATATATGGTAAGTTCAGTCGAATCTATTCTTAGCCTTGCATCAATTAAGGGTATGATTGCAATAGATTTCTGTAGAGAACAAGGGTCTTTAGATATTTCCATGAATTTATAAGAGGCTCTTATCTGGATTCCTTGCGACATTTTATATATTTCTAAAGTCTGGAATGCGTTATTTCTGACAATCGCCACGCTACTCAAATGTGGTAGCGCATCGTCAAAATAAATAATCAACTCCCTACCGTCAGACCTCCATTTCTGTATCGCCTCAAGCATTGTCAACTGCGAACCGTTCTTGAAGGTTCCATGGATAATCATTGTCTCTAAATTGGGTAGCTGTGCCAGCGGTGCATATTCGGCTCCATCGACGTCAGGCTTCGCCGCGAATTCAAGTCTGCGAAGTCTGCGGCAATGTGGCACAATGTCGGAGAGTCTACCTCGAATCTCTGTGCTCATAAACTTCAACTCATACAGTTTCGGGTTTGACTTGCAGATAGTTGCGAGTGCTTCTGCACTCATTCGCACGTCTAAAGAGAGGGTATTAAGGTGGCTAAAATTGTTCAAGTCATCCAGGGAGTAACCTTCAATGGAAAGAAATTATCATATTTTAACAGTTATCTTTCTTAGATTATTTGAAAATTTAAACATTTTCTTACACTTACTAACCATTAAAAGCAATATGTACAAGGCAAATGCTCTTTTTGTTTTCTAGAGCGCTTTTTATCATTTGAAAATGATCTAGAAAATCGGGTTGAAAAGATTCTGGCTTATAGACCAGGAAAACGTTTAGGAGTTTGCTATTTTCTCTGATGGCAGCAGCAAAGAATCGCCAGAATGCGTCACCTGCTTTTCCTGTGTGTGTCGCTTGCAGCTCTGCAAAATCTATAATAAGTCTTTCTCTGTTCGCCACAAAAAGGAATTCAAGGTTCTTGTACAGATCGTTGTAATATTGTTCTAGCACCGCCTCCAAATTTTCGTGGGCCAGTGCAAAGCTCACTAAATCCAAATACTTCATTCGATTGCTCTGGGATTTATCTCTCAACTCGCAATTAGAAATTATATATTTTATTATCTCCAGCTTGCAATAGTCATTGAGAACTAGAATGCTCGTCCTGTTTTCCATTTTTATTTTTTGTATTTTTTTTGCTTGTCCATTTTTTCTGCAATGACTCAGATTAGTGCTCTCTTTTCACATCACACGTTGTTTTATTGTATTTACCATTTGGGTAATATATATATTATTGATACATTACGACTAAGTGAAGGCGCATGAAAGCTTACTGATCCGTTCTCCTCTATTTCCGATAATAAACTGAACGTCTTACATTTTGCGGAGGTATCGATAAGGGCTTGGCAAAGATTATTAACAGTCACAGTCAAAATTCCGTAACGGAAATTACACATTTACGGATTCTTAACAATTTATTGCAATGCTGGTAAAGATCGTTCAAAATTCGAATTGAATGATTAACTGTATTCTTTTTTTTTTTAAATAAACAATTTTTAAAAGTGTTTAGTTACGCTTTGTGCCAATCCGTGCAACGAGGAGTTACTGTACATTGTGCAGTGTAGTTTTATCTTATCAGAAACCAATCATATTTGTAATACCAATCTAATCGAATTTACTGTATATTCATTTATTAAAAAATTGTTTTTTTTAATCCTTGCAGAGGGTATTATAATTTTGCCATGATGTATGCAACGCAGTGAAGGAGGCATCTCCCACCCCATAAAGTATATGGTACATGTTCTCGTCCATATTTTGTTAGTTGGTTTTGGTTATCACACGTTTTTATATTGCTCAACTGGCGATTTAATTGAAAATATAACGTTTAATTGTGAATGCTTTTTCGAGGTAGCTGACTTCGTTCTTCACAGCACTGTTCTCTTCTACTTCTGAAACTATACTGAGAGTGTTGCGTTATTTCCAATTTCGTTAGAAATGAAGGGTTGGTGCGATAAGGGAATGCCAAAGATAATGAACAATATCAGTTCAATCGGCTGTATGCATTTCTTTATCTGTGAAAAATCGTATAAACGTGAAAATAATCTAATCTAAACTGATATGGATATTGATATATTGAAGTTCATTGTCACAGCATTTTTTTGCGCTTGAACTTTTTAATTTGTAATATTTATTATTTAATTTAATGATCCCATTGATATGTTCATTAATTCAATGCAAAATCTATGCTATCATTTTCCAGGTCATGAAACTCATGTCCACGGACCTCTTCACCCAGAACCAGATCTGGAAGGACGAGCTGCGTCATCTGCGCGAACTGGTGGCCACCCTGGAGCGGCAGGGCTACACCCATCTGGACGCCTTCAAGCTGCACTGGGACCATCAGCTGTACAAGGTGTTGGAGTACCAGTACATCCTGGGCCTGCTGGACATGAACAACAAGCTGCCGGACATCCATGTGAAGCTGCTCCTGCGCCAGCGGGAGCTCGTGTACAGTCCGCCGGAGGAGGAGGTGCGTGACCAGTACTTCAGCCAGCTGAGGCGCTTCATCGAGCGGCCGTGCAACTTCCATGGCCTGTCGGAGCACAGCCAGGAGCTGTTCCAGTCCATGGTCAGCGTGAATCGGCATCACTTTGGACCGCTCTACCAGCGAGCGGCGGAGTTGTTCGACAAGCTGGAGGACTTCAAGGCCATCTGGCTGCCCTGGATCGCCCTGGGCTGCGTGGACGTGGAGCAGCTGTGCGGTATCCATCTGAACGAGGCCGAGGACTGGGACCGCAACTTCAGGGCGTGCAAGCACTTCAGCCAGCAGCTGGCCAAGCTGCAGCAGGCCGAGGAGTCCATCGACTGCATAGTGATCAATGTCCTGCCCTTGAGGGCGGACATTGAGTACATCAGCCGGCGCTATTGGGAGGCTCTGGCTAACAGCCTGAGGGCCGCCATCCTCACGGACATTGGCCTGATCCAGGAGTTCCTGCAGAACGCACTGCAGTTCCTCCGGAATGTGCCCATGGACGAGGGCAGCCTCGGCCAGTCGGGGATGAGGTACGAGAAGATCATGAGCGAGCTGCCGCAGGCGGGGAAGATCCTGGCGGCGGTGAGGGAGAAGGACGCCTGCCTGGCGGGTTGGTGCAAGGAGCGGGTCACCGCCCTCACCGCCATCCTGCAGCAGTGGGAGCAGCTGCAGCCGCTCCTGGAGAACCATGCCGTGATCCTGCAGCGACAGGTGGACATGATCAAGAGCCAGGCGGAGACGCAGCTGCAGAACCTCAAGAACGAGGCCGAGAAGTTCCTGCTGCGCTGGGAGTCGACCATAGCGGAGCTGGAGGCCAACGAGAACTCCACCCTCGAGGTGTTCAAGGAGCGACGGCTCCACTGGCACCAGCTGCAGGCGAAGAAGCAGCAGCTGCTGGAGGAGTGCTCCAAGTTCAACATGGAGTTCCCGCGCGAGATGCTGATGCCGTTCAACGAAATCGAGGAGCAAATGGAGCAGCAGTCGAAGCAGTGGCAGGTCTACGACACCTTCCTCGCCGAGCTGCAGCCCATCCTCCAGGAGGAGTGGGCCATCTACCGGCGGCGTCCCTATGTCCTCAACGAGTTCATTGCCAAGTGGGAGGGCTCCGTGCACGCCTCCATTGATCTGCCCGCCAAGCGGATCCGGCAGCAGGTGGAGCGCCTGCAGTCCTCGCTGCCCATCCTCCAGCAGCTGCAGTCGGACGCGTTGAGCGAGCGCCACTGGGCGCGGATCTTCCAGCTCCTGGGTCAGGCGAACCCCCCGAAGCCCCTCCTGCACGCCATCCTCCTGCAGGACATCCTGCAGGACCCGGATGCCCTGCAGGCGGCGAGCCAGGACATAGCCAACACAGTGCGGCAGGCGTCCAGCGAACAGATCGTGCGCCAGGCCCTGATCGAGCTGGACCAGTGGTCGGTGACCGCCCAGCTGAAGCTGATCGCCCGCACCGACGCCGCCGGGCAGAGCGTGTCCCTCATCCGGGACTACCAGGAGGTGCTGAACAAGATCGGGGACAACCAGTCCCTGCTGCAGTCCGCCAAGAACTCGGCGGCCTTCGACAGCTTCTCCGACCAGGCCGAGCTCTGGGAGAGTCGCCTTAACACGCTGGATGCCCTGCTCAGCAGCCTGAGCCACTCGCAGAGGCGGTGGGTATTATTAATGCATAATTAATAATTGTTAATATTTATTTTATAACACGTTCTCTAACCGCTTAATGGTACCAATGATCCAAATCAAATTAATACATTGTCTATGCATGTATATCAAGGCGATTATTTAGTTTTTATCTGACTTCAACATAAGTTTGTAAATTGTTGTTTATTTAACAAAACTTAGCTTTTTTTTCATAGCTAAATCCGACTGTTCATCACATCTAGCAAAGTTAACAGACCATCTAATGGCGTTGTCCAACACTGTACCTTTTATCTAGTAATCTTTAAAATTTCTCATTTTTCTTAACTTTAAAAATCCGCGGTAAATCTATTTTTCAACGGATTTCTGAAGTTGTCGGCCTGTTTGATACTTTGGGCGATCAACTTTATAAAAAAACACGTTTTGATTTTCCAACGGATTTTTTTCGAGTTCTTAGGATGCTAGCAGCACGTTAACATTTGAGTTAACGGATTGAAATTTCCACTTTTCTCAAGTTTATAGAGCTATATCACACAAAGTACTTACCCAATATACATAAAGTATTTTAAAATCGAAAGGTTAGTTCATTACCTGTAAAATAAAACATTCGACGGGTAAATTGGTTGGCTACAACTCGAGCTATGAAATGATAAACGTAAACTGAGCAGATTTTTTTTTGTGTAAAACTTTAAAAAATCTTTTTAAAAAAACGTATCCATAGAAAAACAAATTAAAGCCATATTCGTAATCTGGGGATTGCAACTCTACTCTTGGAGCTTTTTGAGTGTAAACTAGTGTAATAGTATTTAATTAATTATAATATCCTCTTCCAGTTGGGTTTACCTGGAGCCCGTCTTCGGCTCCGGCACTCTGCAGCAGGAGCAGGCCCTTTTCAAGCGCATTGACAAGGACTTCCGCTTCGTGATGCGCGAAATCGAGCTGGATCCGCGGGTCACCTCGCTGACCAAGATAAACAACATCAGCAGCATTGTCAGCTCCCTGGAGACGCAGCTGGCCAGGTGCCAGCAGAACCTGATGAGCTACATAACTGTGAGCCACCACATCGACTTTATCCCAGTAATCCCCATAATCCCCTTTTGCAGGACAAGCGCAACTCCTTTCCCCGCTTCTACTTCCTGGGCGACGATGATCTGCTGGAGCTACTGGGGCAGGCCAGCAAGGATGCGGATGTCATCCAGCGGCACATCCGTAAGCTCTTTCCCGGCTGCCACAGCCTCAGCATCCGGCATCCTAATCCCCGGACATCCTCGGATATCAATCAGATATCAATCAGCATCACGGCCGTGCACAGCGCCGAGGGGGATGAGCTCCAGCTAAGTCAGCCCGTCGAGATGAAGGGCGACATCGAGGTGGGTCTCTGGGAACACTCAAAAAACTATATGTTTTTATAATTCAAAAATTATGTATTTAATTTAATTAATAATTTCATTATTTTTATAATTAATCCTGGCAGCTTTGGCTAAATAAACTGGTGACCGTGGTCCAGGACACGCTGCGCGATCAGATCTACGAGTGCTACTCGAGCACCAACGGCGCCAGCGATAACCTGACCGAGAAGATCCTCCAGAGCCACGCCAGCCAGGTGCTGGCCACGTCCCGGGCGCTGCACTTCACCCGCCAGGCGGAGCAGGCCATCGGTGGCATGTCCTTGGGGAAACTGCAGAAGCAGCTGAAGGACGAAATCGCCCACCTGGCCGCCATGAAGCAGAGATCGCCGAACGGAACCCTAATCAGTCTCAAGCTGAGGGCTCTCCTCCTCGACCTCGTCCACTACTCCGGCGTGGTGGAGCAGCTCCAGCAGCACAATGTGGTCCACACCAGCGACTGGCACTGGCTGTGTCAACTGAGATACTACCTGGGGAAGGCGTCGTCGGGGGGTGGCGTTAATGCCAACAATCGACAAGTGTGCGTCCGCATGGTTTATGCCGAATTTGAATACGCCTACGAGTTCCTCGGCCAGGCCAGCAAGCTGGTCCACACGCGCCTCACCCACCGCTGTTATCTCATCCTCACGCAGGCGATGCACATGGGGCTGGGGGGTAATCCCTTCGGACCCGCCGGCACCGGCAAGACGGAGTGCGTCAAGGCCCTGGGGGCCATGCTGGGGCGCTTAGTGTTGGTTTTCAATTGCGACGAGGTGAGTATCGGGTACACAGACCAAAAAAAAGGGGTAGAAATTATAAATATTAAATCAGAATTTAATTTAATAACAAGTTGGAAAGCTACAGTCGAGTGTGACCGACTGTGAAATACCCGGTACCCAAAGCATTGTGGGTTAAATTAAATTAGACATGAACATGGAAAAAAGAAAATGTTGAGAAGTTAAGGCAAAAGTTGCTAGAAACATGTTGAGCAACACCCAAAAAAGACAAATGTAGCTAGGGACATGCTGACACTATCTCTCAAAAGCTATGTGCTCAGACACCCGGAAAGTATTCCTGAGCAGTGCGATAGAGCGAGAGGGTGACGATTGACCTCTTGCTTTGACTCAATGCTACGGAACCCTTTTCGATTGTCTGAGTTCTTAGCTTTTGAGAGAGACAAGAAGAATAAGCATACACAGAAACTTTATTGTTTAATATCTTCCATTTTTACCATCCGATTTTACTCAAATTTTCAGAACACGTCCACGAATGCCTACTTATTTATTATATATATTTACTTTAAGCCGGAAATTACGACTATAGCTTATATACCGTTTTTTATGATTTTCGGGAAGTAGGCGGAAGTAGGCGTGGCCAAATTTTAAAACAAACTTGATCTGCGTGCAACAGATTCCAATGTTGTCACCAAATTTGGTTGCTCTAGCTCTTATAGTCTCTAAGATCTGTTGTTTCACACGGACGGACAGACAGACGGACAGACGAACATGGCTAAATCGACTCGGCTGGTGATGCTGATCAAGAATATATATATGTATTGTACCCTATGGGTACCGGGTATAAAAATATAGAAGGTCCTTAAAATTTTTCGAGTTACAAAAGTTTATAATTTAAAAGAAATATCTTCAATATTTTTGCCAAGTGCATGGTAATCCCCAGCTATTCGTCATTATGCCATGAATTGTTTGCAGAATGTGGACACCGAGTCGATGGGTCTCATCCTGACCGGCTTGGCCCGCTGCGGGGCCTGGGGCTGCTTTGATGAATTCAACCGGCTGCAGGAGGCCACCCTCTCGTCCATTTCCATGCTGATCCAGCCCATCCAGAGTGCCCTGAAGGAGCGGGCCAGCAGCGTCCAGATTGGCGAGCGACAGGTGAGCAGGATGAGTTATGAAATGGATTCATGGAATAATGGTTTAGGGTAGCTTTGCAGGTGAAAAATTTATAATTCAAGAGGGACTTTATGTACTCAGACTTACTTACCTTAAAGTAGACTTTATATATCTCAATAGGAAATGGATTTAATTCCCAAAAAACCCATAAAATAATCCATCTCAGGTCCAGCTCAACCAGCACTGCGGCATCTTTGTGACCCTGAATCCGGCCGGAGCCGAGTACGGTGGTCGCCAGAAGCTGCCCGGCAACATCCAGGCCCTGTTCCGACCCATTGTGATGCAGCAGCCGGAGCCGGGCGAAATCGCACGGGTGATGCTCTTCGTCGAGGGCTTCTCGGAGGCCTCCGCCATTGCCTGCCGCATCGTGGAGCTGTTCGATTTGTGCGGGAAGATGCTCTCGGCCCAACGGCACTACGACTGGGGCCTCCGGGAGCTGAAGACCGTTCTCCTTGTGTGCGGAGAGGGTTTGCGGGCGCAATTAGCCAGCGAGGAGATGTCCGTGGTGGTGCAGTGCCTGCGCTCATCCACCATGTCCAAGCTGGCCCCGCAGGATGTGTCACGCTTTGCGATGCTCCTGCGGAATGTTTTCCCCGAGATTGGCAGCTCACCGGCACCGGAAACCCAACTCCATCAATCGCTGGCCTCGGCCTCGGCCCACCTGGGACTGTGCCGGAGTGAGAGGCAAATTGAAAAGGCCCTCCAGCTGCACGAGCAGCTCCAGAAGCGCATGGGCGTGGTCCTTGTCGGTCCGCCCGGCTGTGGCAAGTCCACGGTCATGGCCCTGCTGAGGCAGGCCCTAAGTGGTTCCCAGCTGAGGGTGCACACCATCGCCCCAAAGTCCATGAGTCGGGTTCAGTTGCTGGGCCGCCTGGATGCGGACACGCGGCAGTGGCAGGACGGTGTGCTCACCCACACGGCGGTGGCTGTGAATCAGGAGCCCTCCCAGGTCCACTCGTGGATCGTCTGCGACGGGAGCATCGATCCGGAGTGGATTGAGGCACTCAATTCCGTGCTGGACGATAACAAGTGAGTTGAATTCATATGAAAGATAAGTCCCTGTTCCATGTTTTTAGCAAAACTCGCTTTGCTGCATATATTTCGTTTGCGCATAAATTCGTAATAATTATTTCTTGCGGCTGGCCATACTCTATGTATAATTATCAATTATATCATATAGGTATACAGTTATCGTTAGTTATATCGTAGATCGTATCGTCTATCACTTAGCGACTAAACAAAAATACATGCGTACGTACAGACCTAAAAAACAGAGAAATGCTGGGGAAGCTAATGACGGGGAAGCCCATTCAATTAATAAACTAACGTAATGCGCAACGCGTTTACGGTTCGTAATACGTAACGCGGCATTTTACAAATGGCGTCTACTTAACATACAAATACACATACACAGAAATGAACATGAGTGAGTGTGGGTGTGAGTGTGAATGTGCTGTGAATGCGAGCGAGTCCTTCGAGTTGTGATTGCAAAAAATAGGCTTAGAAATGGCTAAAAACAAGCGATATCTTACATAGTATGGCCTGATCTTAAAGAGTTTTTAAGTTTTTTTTTTTATTTTTCTAACAATTTTGACAGTATTAAATATTCAGGCCTGTTCCAGTTTCCACTTTCGAAAAATCTTCAATTCCGAAAAATCCTAACGGATTTGAGTTTCCCTCTGTTAACTTTTAAGAACATTATTGCATAATTAATTTAGGTAATGAAAACATACTTAATTTATGAATAATTATTTTGCGATTGGACCTCAAAAACCTCTTCGATTCTAAGTTTCCGCATTAATACAAATCCGCCGCCTGTGTTCAAGTATCCGAACGAAAATAAAAGGGACATTCTAAGGGAGTCAAGGTACCAAACAAACATTTCATTTTCCTGGGATTAATTTTGAACAATCGCTTTCATGATGGTTTTACCATTAAATAAACGGTTATTAATTCAAGTTAAAAAAAAAAGAAATTTTGTGGAGAATGCCGCTTTGATTAATGTTAAAACTTTGAGAAACGTGGTGCGTTGGGAACTCTTTCCTCGACTTCGGCAACCCTTTTCTCCAGCATTTTGTTTTTGTGGCCCCAAATGTTTGTAATCTTAATTTTATGCATTACATTAATGCACCAGTAATGTCCATAGTTGAAGGACGAGAGAGGGCCAACATTTGAACAGCCCCAGAGAAAGCAAATCCATTTGGAAAGAGTGACCAGCTGAAATCATTTGGGAATAATCGCATTTGTTCCCAAACCATTTCAGCTGGTCACTCTTTCCAAAGGGAAATTTTATAAAGGGAAATTTTTGTACAAGGGAAATCCGTTTATGCTAAAGGGAAATCCGAAAATGTTATCAAATTCACTTCCGAGTGAAAACTGGAACACGCCAGATTTAATTCAAGTTTTTTAAACACCTTTCGCCGCATAGAGCTAAGGGGGAATTTTTTATCACAACGTCTTGCCTTTCAAAAGTCTAAAAATTGCTTCGAGACTCACGTTCTAACCGTTTCTTTTCATAATTAAAGTGAATTAGTCATTGTTTATCAGTGTTAAATCATTAAATGTTGCAAATTGAATTTAAAAATAAATTGTTATTGAAACAAAGTTCATCTTAAAGGGCTCTTAGCTCTTTCTCAGTACATTTTCTTCCTTTTTTTTGCTGCTTTTTCTTCGTATTGATCTCCAAGAAAGGAAAGGTTAAATGGTTTGTGCTCTTTTGCTCGCAACTTAATACATTTAGCAGGAAAATCACATAACTTGTTAAGATCACAACTCCAGGCATTCGGATGCGGGCTAAACGCTGGCTAGAGAGAGTGAGTTGAGCTTAGGACTAAAGGCGAGTGCGTTCCTCACTGCGGCGCAAGCTGCTGCTGCTGCTGCTGCGGTGGCTGCTGCTGCTGCTGGTGTGTGGCAGGTGGCGGGGGCGGCAGCGGCGGCAGGGCCAGCGAGGGAGGCGGTGGCGGGGGCAGCACCGAGGAGCGCATGTGCTGCATGTGCGCCTGGGGAGCCATGTGCTGGAACATGCTGCAGTGCTGCTGCTGCTGCTGCTGCTGCTGCTGCAGATGGTGTTGCTGCTGCGCCTGCTGCTGCTGCTGCTGGTGGGCGCTGAAGTGATGCTGCTGCTGCGAGGCGGGCTGGGCAGCGGGATTCACATCGGGCGCCGTGTGGAGTATGATCTCCGGCTCGAGATTCAGGGCCATTTCGGCATCCTCCTGCTGCTGCTGGGGGTTCCTTAGCGAGGCCAGGGCTGCCGCCTGGGCCGCCGCCATGGCCGAGGCGGACACATCCTGGCCGTACTCCTGCTTGATGCCGTTGGGCGGACCCGCATACAGGCTGGCCGCACTGAGGTTCTGGTGCAGGATGGGATGGCAGAGTTGGGGCATCAGCGCCACGCCGGCTATGGGCAGGCCGGGGTGGCCGAAGCTCCGGGGCGGGTACAGTTGCTGCAGCTTGTTCAGCTGCTGCAGGTGCGTGGCATGGGCGGGGGGCGTGGCCAGTTGGGTGAGCGTGCTGGTGGTCATGGCCCGGCTCCGCTGATGCGCCAGCTGGTGGCTCAGCTGCTGCTGCTGCTGCTGCTGCTCCTGGAGGTGCGTGGGCGGTGGTGGTGGCTGGTGCTGCTGCAGTTGCGCCGGCGGCTGCTGCAACTGTTGCTGCTGCTGCTGCTGCTGCTGCTGCTGCGGAGGCGGGGGCGGTGGCAGACCCACCTCGGGCTTCACATTGACAGGCACTGGCGGTATCATGTTCGCAAACTCCGGCGGCAGCTGCAGCGGATCCGAGACCAGCAGCCCCTTCTTCCGATCCTTCCTGATCTTGTCCCGCAGCTTCTCCAGCTGCCTGAAGGCCTCGTTGGCCCGCCGGGCCTTCTTCCGATCCCTATCACGTTCCTGCTCCAGCCGCCTGTACTCCGGATTCATGCGCTTGATCCGCTTCCGCTCCCGATCCCGCTCCCGCTGGATCATCTTCAGCCGCAGCTCCTCCTCGGGCGTCAACTGCTAGCGAGAAAACGAGACAGAAAGAGAGGGTGGAAATCATATTAAAGCACGGTGCTCCGGGCCACAGGAACTGTGGGAGTTTGTCGCAAGGTTCAGAGAGTGTGTCAACTGTCCCGGGATTTTTCCTGCTGCTGCCCCAACCCCCCCTCAGCCTCCGCCTAAGCCCTAGCCAAGTGTGTGTGTGTCGTGTGCGTTGCGTGTGTGTATCGGATATATTTATATAGAATATATATTGGAAAAATGCTACGTTAGCACGTCGTGCCTTCTTGCGGAATCGATCGCGCTCGCGCTCCATGCGCCGGTACTCGGGATTCAAGCGCTTGATCCGCTTCCGCTCGCGATCCCGCTCCCGCATGATGAACTTGTGGCGCGCCTCCTCCTCGGGTGTCATCAGCTGAAACGACACAGAGAGAGTGGTTTTGGTTGGCAGTCAGCAGAATGTGGGTCTTGTGGTCTCGATCTGTGTGGCTAAACGTGGTCTTAGAGGGTAGTAAATGGTGGCATGGTCCCAGCATCTTGTCTTGAAACTGATATTTTTTAGCGAAGATAAAGCCTAACATTTTTCAGAAACATAAAGGCCTGTTCCAGTTTGAATTTGATAACACTTTCGGATTTCCCTTGTACAAAAATTTTCCCTTGTAAAATTTCCCTTTGGAAAGAGTGCCCAGTCCCATTTGTTCCCAAATTATTTCAGTTGGTCACTCTTTCCAAATGTATTTGCTTTCTCGGAGTTTGGCTATAAAGGGGCTGTTCAAATTTTGGCCCTCTCTCGTCCTTCAACTATGGACTTTACTGGTGCATTAATGTAATGCATAAAATTTTGATAACAAGCATTTGCGGCCACAAAAACAAAATTCTGGAGAAAAGGGTTGCCGAAGTCGAGGAAAAAGTTCCCAACGCACCACGTTTCTCAAAGTTTTAACATTAGTTAAAGCGGTATTTTCAACAAAATCATTTTGTTTAACTTGAATTAATAACCTTTTATTTAATGGTAAAACCATCATGAAAGCGATTGTTCAAAATTAATCCTAGGAAAATGAATTTTTTTTTGGTACCTTGACAACCCTTAAAATGTCCCTCTTATTTTTGTATTAATGCGGAAACTTAGAATCGAACTGATTTGGAGGTTCAATTACAAAATAATTATTCATAAATCATGTATGTTTTTATTAGCTAAATCAATTATGCAATAATGTTCTTGAAACTTCAAAAAATAAAAACAATCATCCTTTGCAATTAACACTATCGCAATGTATTTTAAAATAATTATTTTTTGTTCTGACGAATCTGAATTCGAAAGTTTTTGTGAATTTTCGCTCGGAAGTTAACAGAGAGTTAACAGAGGCAAATTCAAATCCTTTGGATTTTCAGGAAGTGAAAACTAGAACAGGTCTGGGAAATAATTTCCGTGTAGAAACTGGAAGAGGCGTGTATGGTATATATATTTTACAGAGCTTGGTTTCCCCTTCAAGTAATCATTTTTTTTAGGCTTTTGACCCTGCCCTCGGGCTGGCGCATTCAGTTCGGAAGCAATGTGAACTTTATTTTCGAAACGGATGATGTGAGACATGCCTCCCCGGCCACCATTTCCCGCATGGGCATTGTCAACATGAGGTGGGATTTATTTATATTAAAAATTAATCAAAAATAATTGAAATAACCATAACATTCCCGAAAAGCTATGACTACTATCCCGCCGAGGAAATACTCAGGCATGAGCTGTCCAAGGAGCCCTATGGAGACCTCTTGCAGAACTATGTGGAGGGCAACTTTCGATATGCTGTGGACTGGCTGGAGAGCCAGCAGTTGCTGGGGTAATTTAATTTTTAAATTTTAATTTTTAATAATAATTAATTATTTAAGCAGCCTTCTCCCTGGGATCAACCGCGCCCACCTGCTCCGCTCCCTGCTGCTGCAGCTGCACGGCTCCCAGTCGCTGGAGGAGTACGGAGCAGCCACGCTCCGGGCTCTGCTGGGCTACCTGCCCAGCGACCGCCAGCGGGAGTTCGCCCAACTGATCCTGAAGCACGCCAACCTCTATATATCCAATCCCAACTACGCCGAGCTGACCTACTATGACAGCCGCCGGAACTCCCTGGAGCAGTACCCAGTGGATGCCATGGAGACGCCCGAAAGGGGCTCTCAACTGATAGTCACCGCCCATGTGAGATCGTACCTGGACACACTGGAAAGCCTGCTGAGGGCTCAGGGCCAGCGCATACCACCCTTCATGCTGATCGGTCCCAGTGGAGCGGGTAAAACGCTGCTCCTCCAGCGGGCAGTTCTAGAAAACTCCGGCTACCAGCTGGTCACCATTAACTGCTCGAACCAACTGACTCCCAGCTACATATTGCACACTCTGCGGACGCACTGCGTCACGGTGAGCGGCATCAAGGGGCGGGAGTACCGACCGAAGCTGGCCAGGCTGGTGCTCTTTATGAAGAACTTGGACCTCTGCCAGCTGGACTCGTGGGGAGCCTGCGAGGTGGTGGAGCTGCTGCTCCAACTGGCCCAGCGCGGTGGCTTCTATGCCGAGAATCTGGAATGGATTGGCGTGAGCGGATTGCAAATCTGCGCCTCCATTAGCGGCAATCCCATGAAAATCGCCCCGCGCTACTTTGCCATCAATCAGTTTGTGCGCGTCTCCCGGCCCACCAGCCAGGATATGCTGGAAATCGTCCAGCGGCGATTGGAACCTCTTCTCGGGGAGCACTTCAAAGGAAGGGGAGGTGGAGGAGGCACTGGGGTCAATTTGCAGCACGTCAGCGAGTCGCTGATGGAGTGCTTCGAGAAGGTTAGTCGGTTGCCCTTCGTCCTGCTTTTCCCCAGGAACCTGCTAATTGACTTTACCCCTTTTTCAGCTGCAGGCTACCTTCACCAGCACAGGAGCCAGGCAGGCGCACTACCAGTTCAGCCCCAAATTTATAATGAAGCTCCTGGATGCCCTCGTCTTTTATCCGGCCAGTGATTTCAATGAGGTATGTTATCTCGAAAAGGTTTTAAATATATTACAAAACTAGTTATATTTCTACCTTATTAAGCTCGAAAAATGAAGCCAACTTCCTTATGCTCATTTTATAAATTATGCTTGAAAAATAAATCAAACTTCCTAATTGTTCACTTTATAAATAAAGCTTGAAAAATAAATTAAACGTCCTTATGTTCACTTTATAAATTAATGTTCACTTTATAAATTAATTACAAGCTTTTCCTAATTTTTTCTCTCAGTTTACTAGTAATCAGATTACTAACTTTGCATTCCCTTTCCAGGCCCTCTACTGCGAGCTGCTGGGCATGTTCAGGGATAGATTGATTAGCGACGAGCATGTCCAGCAATTCGAGGCGATACTCAAGCAGACCATGCGCAAATATTATGGCAAGGAGGTGAGTTCGGAACTGTTTCCAGTTTGAGCTGTTAATGCAGGTTTTTTTCCCTTTCAGAAAGTATTTTTTGTGCCCAAGTCACCAAAATCGAGGGGTCAACTGCATTGCTTGAGCCATGATGAGTGGCTGGAGGAGGTCCAGAGACAGGTGACCATATGCAGTGAGTATTTGGGTGTATTTTTTTTTAGAATTTAGGACTTTTAGGAATATTTAGCTTCTGCTTAAATACATACAACCAAGAGGCTAGCCCTTATACGAGATGTATAGCGAGTTTAGTATAGATTTAATACTTTATGATATCAAACATATACTTATGAATATACATTTTATATGAAAAGTATTATATCTATACTTATAAGTATAGATTTTATACTCTATAGTTTCCATTGTGTATTATCGATTATTTTTTTTACGAATCTTCATCGATAGTTCGATAACATATCGCTTTAGCTGGAATTTAGTGCTTTTATTGTTTTCGCGTTAGTGATTATTTTGAAGTCTTGGTGCAGATTAGTATAGTTTTAATACTTTTGTAGTATCAAATTAATAAGCATCTTATTAAGAAATTTTTATACTTTCATAGTATCTTGCTGCAGATTAGTATAGTTTTTATACTTTCATAGTATTTTTCTGCAGATTAGTATAGTTTTTATACTTTCATAGTATCTTGCTGCAGATTAGTATAGTTTGTATACTTTTGTAGCATCAAATTAATAAGCATCTTAAATACTTCTATACTTTGTAATACTCAAAAGTATAGAATTTATGTAAGAATAGTATAGTTTCTATGGAAATTTTTTTGTTTGGGTAAAGTAAATCATTTTTTGAAGTAAATGAAATAACATAAATCCTATACATAAAGCATTCATGCTGCATGTAACCCTAAAGCTTCCTAAAACTCAATTTTCTGCTAAGAAAACTAACTAGAAAGCCCAGCTGATCCTTGTATTAAATATACCTGAGGAATGGAACCCTTGTTCAAAGTTTCCCCCTCTTAAAACCATTTTAAGGATACTTCCATGTACTATAAGTCCTGCTCACGCTTCAAAATTCAAGTAACAGTTTCAAGACAAGGAGAAGGACCTGGTTTGTTGGGTTTGTTCTTGGGTAATCGGGGATAACTACACTGGGCCTGGGCGTCTGCTTGCGAAACCGATCCCGCTCCCGCTCCATCTGCCGGTACTCGGGATTCAAGCGCTTGATCCGCTTCCGCTCGCGATCCCGCTCCCGCATGATGAACTTCTGGCGCGCCTCCTCCTCGGGTGTCATCCACTGAAAGTACACAGAGAAACGAGACCTGCCATGAAAGATCTTTAGTCATAGGAAAATCGAAATCATAAATCTTTAACTTTATTCCCCCGAACAGATACCGAAAGCTACAGCATCCCGGCCCCCATTACCGAGGAGCTCTTGCAGCACACAGCCAAAATAGCTCGGGTCCTGGCCCGAACCGATGCCCACCTGCTGATCCTGGGCCAGTCTGGGGGACGACACCTGGATGCCATTTACACGGCGGCCACCTTGCAGGAGGCCAAGGTGCTGACCCTGCAAGGAGGCGCCTCCTACGATCTGAGCGAGTTCTACAACGACCTGAAGCTGGCCATGCAGACAGCGTCCCTGGAGCAGCAGATGAGCTACCTGCTCATCGAACACTGCTGGCTGAGCTATGTCCCGGATATCCTGAAGCCCATAGAGGCTTTGCTGGAGGGCAGCGAGATCCTGGAACTGTTCGGGGACGATCTGGAGGCGGTGGCCAGCCCCCTGAAGCAGGCGGCACAGCTGGAGGGATACCAGGAGTCCCTGGGAACATACTTTATGAGGCGTAAGGTCTGCAGGGGAAGTTTTAGGAGCTTGATTTTAGTTCTCTTTACATACAGGTGCCCGCGAGAACCTCCACATCATCCTGGTGCTGGATCCCAGTAGTGCCCGAGTGCAGGACTACTTCAACACTTTCCCTGCCCTCCATCGCCAGATGGACCTGCTCTATGTGCGAGCGGAGTCGAGAGAAACCCTGGCCATGCTCCCCAAGCAGTTCATCGAGCTCCTGAACGAAGGCAGTGGCCGCGGCAAGGTGCCCGTGTGCAGCCACTTTGGCGACATGTCCGACGAACTGCCGCCGGATCAGCCCGCGCAGAGATTCCTCCAGCTCATCCGGAGCTACTTCCACATGTACAGCCAGGCGGCCACCGAGATCGATCAGAGATTGGGGAAGCTGCAAATGGGCGTGGATAAGCTGGCCTCGGCCCACGGCCTGGTGGACACGCTGAAGTCCAATGCCGCTGCCCAGGAGCAGGCGCTCGGCGAGAAGCGACAGCTGGCCAATGACGCACTAGAGATGATCTCGGCCACCATGAGGAATGCCAACGAGCAAAAGTCCAGCATGCTGGAACTGAAGCAGGAGACCCAGAAGAGCAGCGAGCAGCTGAAGCTGCGCCAGAGGGAAATCCAAAAGGAACTGGCCGAAGTGGAGCCCATCCTGGCCGAGGCCAGCAATGCCGTGGGTCAGATCAAGTCGGAGGCTCTCAGCGAGATCAGATCCCTGAGAGCACCGCCCGAGGCCGTGAGGGACATCCTGGAGGGGGTGCTCCGACTGATGGGCATTCGGGACACCTCGTGGAACAGCATGAAGACATTCCTGGCCAAGCGGGGCGTCAAGGAGGATATAAGGTCGCTGGATCCCGCTCGAATCAGTCCCGAGAACTGCGAGGCCGTGGAGAAGTTGCTCCTGGCCAAGGGCGATTCCTACGACGCCAAGAATGCCAAGCGCGCCTCGGCAGCCGCTGCTCCCCTGGCCGCCTGGGTACAGGCCAGTGTCCGGTACTCCAGGGTCATACAGAGCATCAAGCCCCTGGAACGGGAGCAGAACGAGCTGCAGAAGAACCTCAGTGCGGCCGAGGACGAGATGCAGGAGCTGGCCAGCGGCCTGGACGATGTGGACAAGCGGGTTAAGCAGTTGTCGGCCAAGCTGCAAACCTACACCCAGGAGGCGGCGGTGCTGGAGCTGAAGCTCCAGGAGGCCAGTGGCACCTTGCAGGCTGCCGAGCTCCTGGTGGGCAAGCTAAGTGCTGAATATGCCACCTGGAGCGAGCAGCTGGCGGAGCTGAAGAAGGCCCACAAGACGCTGGATGCCAAGACGCTGCTAATAGCCATTGCTGTTAACTACTATGCGGGATTAGGTCTGGAGCAGAGGAGGTGAGTCCTTGAACTTGGCAAATATTTTGAATATTTTGAATATTTGGTAATTATACCCGGTACCCATAGGGTACAAGGGTATTATAAGTTAGTGCCAACCGAGAATGTATGTAACAGGCAGAAAGTACGAGTATATATATTCTTGATCAGCATCACCAGCCGAGTCGATTTAGCCATGTCCGTCTGTCCGTCCGTCCGTGTGAAACAACAGATCTCAGAGACTATAAGAGCTTGAGCTACCAAATTTGGTGACAGCATTCGAATCTGTTGCACGCAGATCAAGTTTGTTTTAAAATTTGGCCACGCCCACTTCAGCCCCCGAAAATCATAAAAAACGGGATATAAGCCATAGTCGTGATTTCCGTCTTAAAGTAAATAGATATAATAAATAAGTAGGCATTCGCGGACGTGTTCTGAAAATTTGAGTAAAATCGGATCGTAAACATGGAAGTTATTAAACAATAAAGTTTCTGTGTATGCTTATTCTTGTTCTCTCTCTCAGACACTCGAAAAGGGTTCCGTAGCATTGAGTCAATAGTCACCCCCTCGCTCTATCACACTGCTCAGGAATACTTTCCGGGCGTCTGAGCACACAGCTTTTGAGAGAGAGTGTCAGTGCGTGTTGCTCAACATGTCCCTAGCAACATTTTTCTTTTTTTGATGTTGCTCAACATGTTTCTAGCAACTTTTGTCTTCATATCTCAACATTTTCTTTTTTCCATGTTCATGTCTTATTTAATTTAACCCACAATGCTTTGGGTACCGGCTCTTCCACTTGTTTTCCCTTTAGTTCCTCCCTGAAACGCCTGGCAGTGGACTTCCGCCTGCCTCAGGACTTCAATCTTCGCGGATCCCTGCTCACGGAGCAGCAGCAGATCATCTGGGAGAGCCAGGGCCTGGCCCGGGATGCCCAGATCATAGAGAGCGCCGCCCTGCTGGGGGAGATGCTATCGCTGCCCTACGGCGCCTGCCCGATTCCCCTGCTCCTGGATCCCACGCAAACGGCTGCCCAGTGGCTGATGGCCCACCTCAAGGGGAGCGGGAGGGCCTGCGAGCTGACCACCCATGGCAACGAGAGGCTGGCCTATCAGCTGGAGCTGGCCGTGCGCTTTGGCAAGACCCTGCTGGTCGCCGACTGCGAGCAGCTGCGTCCGTCCATCCTGCAGCTGCTGCAGGGTCACATCTATGTGCGCTTCAACAAGCGGCAACTGGCCATTGGCTCCAAGCTGGTGGACCTCCACGAGGGCTTCCAACTGGTGCTGATCAGTAAGTCGCATCGCTTGGATCTGCCCGAGGAGCAGAGGAGCCAGCTGAACCTGCTGAGGTTCACGGTGACAGCGGCTGGACTGGCCGACCAGCTAATGTCCAAGGCGATTGTCTTAAAGAACGCGGAGCTGGAGCAGCAGAGGATTGAGCTGCTGCAGCGGGAGGGGGATCTGCTGAAGCAGCGCATGGATATGCAGGACAAGCTGCTGGAGCAACTGTCGAAGTCCGAGGGCGACATCCTAAGGAACGAGCAGCTTCTGGCCAGCTTGAACGAGGTGAAGCAGAGCAGCGCCCAGATCGACGAGGCCCTGAAGCAGAGCGGAAGGATCAAGGAGACGCTGCTGTCCCAGTTTGGCTCCTTGAGGGAACTCTGCGCCCGGGCCTCCTCATTCTACGCCGGTCTCATCCAGGGGTATGAGCTATCCGCCCTGGTCTACATCGAACTCTTTCTGGGAGCTCTCTCGAAGACACAGAGGGAGGACTCCAAGGTCTACGAGCTGCTGGTGAGGAGTGTCTACATGAACCTGGCCAGGGCCACGTCCAGGGACAGCCAGCTGGCCCTGTCTCTGTGGGTCTGCCACCAGGCCTATCCCGACAAGCTGAGCCCCAAGGAGTGGGAGTTGTTTGTGAACAACTTCATGGGCAGCTCCGATGGCAGCCTGCTCCTGAATCAGCTGGGAAAACTGCCCGACTGCATGACCAAGGAGGCGCAGCTGAAGCTGGCCATGCTCCTGCAGTGCTTTCCGGAGCTGCGGGGCAAACTGCAGCTGGAAAAGGACTACATCTGGCGGGGATTCATTGAGGCACAAGCCGATGATGTGCTACGTAAGTTGGGAAATTTAATTGAATTAACTCTCAGTTTTAATAAATATTTGCGATTACAGCCGCCCTGGGCTCTAGCTTCCAGCGCGTGCTCATTGCCCAGATCTTCCGGCCGGACCTGATGCTGCAGCAGCTGCGCCGCGTGAGCAGTGAGCTGCTGGGCATCTCCCCGGATGCATCCACCCAGCCCTCCGTGGAGCAGCTGCTGCAGCAGAGCAGCTGCGATCGGCCCATCCTGATGATCAGCCAGGCCGAGAACGATCCCACGACCGAGTTGAGGAAGTGGAGCAACCAGAAGTACCGGGAAATGGCCATTGGCAGGGGCTCGGAGAAGAGGGTTCTCGCAGAGATGCGACAAGCCGCCCTCGATGGGCACTGGTTGTGCGTGAAGAATGTCCATCTGGTGCCCGAGTTCCTGGCCCAAATGGAGAGGGAACTGAGTGAGATGCAAAAGTCCAAAGACTTCCGCTTGTGGCTGCTGTGCGAGTCCACGGAGGGTTTCTCCGAGTCGGCCGTCTTCAAGTGCCTGAAGGTGCGCTACGAACAGCCCAGGGGACTCAAGCAGATCGTGATGCGTTTGCTCCAGAACCACGCCGCCGAGCAGGATCAGAACGTAAAGAGCCAGCCGAAGAGCCTCAAGATGCGACTGGTGTACTTCATCCTGACGGCCGTCCTGCAGCAGCGGCGACAGTTCATACCCCAGGGCTGGTCCAGGTACTACGAGTTCGGGGAGGCGGATCTCAAGGCTGCCCTGGGCATCCTCAAGTGGCTGGATCAGCCGCTCAACTCGGGCAAGTGCGATTGGCTGCTCCTGCAGCGTCTGAGCGAAGCCCTGGCCTTTGGCGGGCGGGTGAACAATGCCCGGGACCTGGACATCCTCAGGAGCTACCTGAGTCAGTTCTGCTCGGCCGACGTCTTGAGCAACCGCTGGTCACCACCCCTCGGACTGCCGCTGTCCGTGCCCACCAGCAACCAGCTGCAGGACTACTACGCAGCCCTGGAGAAGCTGCCCGACCAGGATGAGCCCAGCATGTACGGCCTGGCCAGTCAGGCGCAGCAGCAGAGGGAAATCGAGCAGGCCAAAAGGGTGATCAAGGAACTGCGAGGCCTGCACTATGGCAGGGGAATGGATGGAGACTCGGGAGATCCTGCAGGAGCTGGGGAAGCCACGCATCATCACCTCACTGATCGCCAGAAGCTGGAGCAGCAAATAAAGCCCTTACTGAATCTGTGGCGGAAGCTGGCCGGGTCTTGCACCATAGCCCAGACTGTAAAGGAGGCCACAAAGGACCCCGGGGAGTCCCCGTGGGCACTGTTTGTCCTCGCCGAGTTGAAGGTGGGCGCCGATCTGTACCGCACTGTGCACCAGACCTTGTCTCAGATGCATGCCTGGCTCAAGGACTCGCAGGAGGTGGATGTAGGCACTCTACGAGCTCTGGCCGAGCAGCAGGTAAGGATTACAGACTGATGTTTTATGAGAGTTATTTAATTTGAAATTTCTTAACCCACTACAGATCCCCGCCACTTGGCTAAAACTGTGGTCTGGTCCCGGCAGCAACAGTGCCGTGGACTTCCTGAGAGCCCTTATCGTGCGTGCCCAGGCCGCCGAACAGCGTTTCCGGGAGCAAGTGGCTCTGGAATTCGGCGGGGAAATCAATCTGGTCCATGTCTTTAACTGTGAGAACCTCTTGGCCTGCCTGAAATTGCTGCAGTCCCGAAAGACGGGAGTGTCCTCCGAGCGGCTGGAGCTGAAAACTTGTGGACTGGAAAATTCGGAAGGAGATTCCTCTACAGTAATCCTCAAGTTGGCACCTCTGAAGGTGAGTGTGTTTTTAAAGGATTTTATGGGATATTGCGGAACATATTTTGAAGTTCAGAGCTTGAATTTAGATCTCAAAACACTAGCTTTCAAAGCTAATTAAAGTCTGCTTCTGATCGTTGGGTTCTTAGGTATTCTAGGTATTTATTGTAATTGATCCTGTGATCTGAATTATCTTGAAAGCTTTGATTTTTAACGAATTAAAATCATCCTGCTGTTTATCACAAATTCACAAGTGTTTATGTGCATTATAACTGCATACATATATCCCATGCATATATAGTTTCCTCCTTTATAGTTTCTGAGGAATATGTAGCATCCCCGCCTGGCCCCCTTTAACAGTCGCCCTGCGCCCCCCTTTAATCCGCCTTCTGTGCGTCGCCTCCTCGTCCCTTTGTGTCTTACCTTCCCCATTTTGGCCATAAAGTGCGTCTCCATCTGGCCCTTGGTGCCTTCTCCCGCAGACCCGAGTCGGTTATCCTGTGCCGGCGTTCCTATTCCGTTTACCGCATCGAAGGAATCATGCAAGATCTGTCTGGAGTCCGTTCTTTTCAGTTTTCACGCCGCTTTTTTTTTTGTTTTCATTTGATTGACATTCCGGCACAGTAATCGGTGTTACCAGATGAAAATGTTGCTTTCCCCCTAAAAAATCTCAAATAGTCGATATTTCACCCTAAAAAATCCTGAACAAAAACGTGAAGACCTAGAGATGGGGTGAACAAAAATAAGAAGATCTAGAGATGGGGTGAACAAAAATAAGAAGATCTGGAAATGGACTATCACGAAAGAAACGTCGATGCCAGCATCGATGTTATCGATGTTTGGCAGGGAATCACCGATGTTTCTCCACCTGTTCGTGTCGATGTTTCCTCCTAAAAAAATCCCGCCAAATTCAAAAAAATCTGATATATTCAAAGATTTAAAAGAAGAAATATCTAATTATGACGTGGAACGTTGCAAAGCGGAAAAATGTCAGTGGAATACCAGTTCTTAGTATCTTAAAGGCGGGTTCACGGAATGCGGCAAAATGCTGACAAAACTTTCAGACGATAGGAAAATCGTGGGCAGTATTTAGTTTGATTATTTCGCCATTTTAGGTGATTTATAATAAAAAAAGCAATTTTATAGAGATTTTCTTAAAAATTTTAAATCAATCGTTCCGAAAAAAACCCGTAAACTTTCCCCCTAGAAATTCTTCCCCC
Source organism: Drosophila tani (assembly GCA_008042535.1). NCBI lineage: Eukaryota > Metazoa > Arthropoda > Insecta > Diptera > Drosophilidae > Drosophila > Drosophila tani. The sequence goes on along the minus strand of VNJO01002277.1, from coordinate 1,839 downwards.
CTAAAATTCCCCGTAGGACATCAAAAAACCCCAACAATTTAGGGGGAAAACCCCTGATCAGGGAACACTGAGTAATAGTGCTTGCAAAACATTTGGACTATCGATACTATCCAAAATTGCAAATGCTTGACCATTTATTTTTAATTTAATTTAAACAAATGTTAAAATAATATAATATAAAATAATATATTTTTTTGTTTTCATTATATATTATAATGTATATAGTATAATATATTTTTTTGTTTTCATTTAATTGACATTCCGGCACAGTAGAGCTGACACTATTAATTATACCGATAGTCAGGCTCTGGCCGGCACTATCGGTGTTTGCAGACTATCGCGAAATTAAAAGAAATCGATTTTAATATTAATTTTCTTGACCAGATAAATTAATTTCTATAATATAACCATTATAAGACTATAGTCGTATAATAATTCCTATTTAATTACGCTCAATATTCGATGTTTGATACAGCAACTCAGCACAAAGGCATGAACAGGGTGAATAACTTAGATGAAAAGGTGGGGAACATAGCTTACCAAAAACGTAGTATGCGTGACGTAAGAAAATAGACGTAAGGCAAAAAAGGTTGCAAAACTTGCTGAAAGGGGGAAAAAATTAAATTATTTAAAAAATTAATTTTGTGTTAAATACGTTAATTACAAGAATACTTTCGAAATAAAATTATATTTTTTCATTTCAGATTGATGGCGCCAAGAGTGGAATGGAAAGGTCGAACCCCTTTTACATTGGCTACAAAACTAAGGAGCAGGGTGATCAGGCGTCGTTAGTACCCTCGAAATATGGAAAAAACTCATTGTATCCTGTTCAAAAAAGCGAATCAAATCCGAAATTGCCGTTATATTCCCGAAGCAGTCGGGATAAGTTGCTTTGTCATCTAAATGTGGACATTTTGTCAGGAACTTCGGAACAGATTCTCCTAGCTGGAACCGCGCTGATTGTTGAAGATTTTTAAATAAAGTCATAAAATTGGAGTGCACACAATAACAATTAATAATTAAGACCAACACAAGTTACAATTAAGTGATTAATTTCTTGATTGAAATAAATATTCAAAACATATAAATATACAGGCCATAATGAATTACACAGATTAAACAGCGGCTCCAAAACTGTGCAGATAATTCTTTATGCTGTAAAAATGTGTTTTTTTTTAAATAAAAAAATAATTCATTTAAATTAAGAGGAATTTCCCTTCTACGGTAATTCTTTGGCCAGAAACAGAAAACTTAATGGGGCAAATTCCTTGATCTTAATAAATAATATTAACAATAATACAATTTATTAAACTATTAATATTACATTACATACTCAAAATTAATCAATTAAGAAACTTTTCTATGCCTGATAATAATATTAAACTATCACATTCTCCTGGCAAAAGCTGCCATATCCTTTGGAATGCCCATTTTCCAATTCCTTTAGGTACAAACAATTCAATGTTTGCCCCTTGAAATATTTTCAAATTGAACCATTGATATTTTAGGGGCCTACTTAGCCCGCTATCAATAAGCAAATACAAATTAACCAACAAATCGGACCGCAAACACGTAAGTTGCTCACAAATTTCACTCGGATGCAGCTGGTCACGAACTGTTATTTTTTCTAGATAGAAAAACTCAGCGTGTGTGCTCGTATTTTATCATTTATTTACATAAAATAAGCGACCGCAAGGTTTAATTAACCGCAAAAGTGGCAGGCAAAAATATAAAAAAAAATTTAAAAAAAAGAAAAACTCGCGTAAAGAAGGACAAGAAAATGAGAAATGAAAAAATTAAATGTGATATGTGAGTTAATGCAAAACGTAAACACGAAGA
>VNJO01002249.1:0-116280 GCA_008042535.1 Drosophila tani | reverse complement strand
CGGGCACAAGCTGAGCCACCAAATGATAAACACACAAAACACAGCAGCCGCAACAGGGAGGGCACAGTGGATTCAATCTGTTAATTATAAGAATATAATTCAGGAAATCACAAATAGTAAATGGTTTAAGATATAAGAAACCCTAATTAAGCTTATATCAGTAAAGATTATTAAACATAAGTAAGAATTTATTTTTTTACCAAAATAATATTATTAATAATATTAATAACTATATTACATTCTAAAAAAAAAAAAAAAAAACCTAATCCCTTGGGGAAAATTGAATATCTTAGCACCAAGACATGGTATAATCTTTTTATTTTTATATTAATTAAGTCTGGTGGTTATTATAACTTTGCCTCATTTTCTTGTGAGTTTTTCCATATTATGATTAAGTTTTTATACCTATTCATATCCATAATTTAACTTAGAAAGCTTTGTTTACCGAGAATCTAACAGTCAAACTCATTCTTCAGTAGCCTTCTTACTTATTTTCTATTATTTTCTATAAGTTATCGAATTTATCGTATTTTTATTTATATTTAAGCTCAGAGCGTAATAAAATATTAATTGAAAAAACAATGATTTATTTTTTTTAAACAGCAATTATTCTTTATTAAAAATGACAGCCACTGTTAATTTTTCTCCCTTTTTTAGTAACTCCAAACCACTGTGCCTGCGCCTGGCAAAAAGTTAATAGACGATTGACTAAAGCCGACATCCCTGCCGTTGTTGTTGGGTGTCCTCCGTCCTGCGTCCTCCGTGCTGATTCCAGGACTTAGCACCCCTTGGCAACAGGCAAAGTGCATTAGCCCAGGGACTCGGGGTTCAGCTTCGGGTTGGTCATGCAGGTGTTGCCCGATCCTGTTGAAAATTGCTTTTGAATTAAAAGTTTTTGCTTGTGGCCGGGCGGGTTTTGTTGTTTTTAGCGATTAGCCCAAGGAAGGAAGGAAGGACGGAAGGAAGGGGTTGCCGACCAAGATTGCACACACTCCATTTATTAGCTCTTTGTCGGTCTCTAAACTAATCCAATGAGATTTCGGCACTTGCCACTGCACTTGCAATGGCCCAGTTTTTGGATTCCGTTTTCGAGTGCTCACTGCAGTCGGCACGTGACCGACCCACTGGGGGGCAGAGGTCGCGGTCAAAACCACCTGTGGCTGTCCATATAAAACCCAGGAGCCCGTGACCACCGGCCACAGTTGGAGTTTGAAATGAAGCTGGCCACCACTTTGCTTTGTCTGGTTTGTGTTTCTGTGGGCTGCATTTGGGCCCAGCCGGCGGGTTATCCCAGTGCGCGTCCTCCTCCAGCCACTTATCTGCCCGCCAAAAAACCAGCTCCTCCTCCTCGTCCGCCTCCTGCAAATAGCTACGGGCCTCCGCCCAAGAATGGCAAGCCGCCCCCACCCCCGCCGAAGCCCAACACTAGCTATGGACCTCCGCCCAAGAATGGTAATGGAAAGCCGCCTCCTCCTCCGCCTAAGCCCAACAATAGCTATGGACCTCCGCCCAAGAATGGTAATGGAAAGCCACCTCCTAGTAATGGTTACCTGCCGCCTGGGAATGGAAATGGGGGCGGAGGAGGAGGACCAGGTGGAGAGGGAGGCGGCGAGGTTATTCCCATTATCAAGCTGGAGTCCAAGGTCAACACGGATGGCTCCTATATGGTGAGAGATGTTCTAGAATAAGGAATACACACACATTTTTGATCAAAAAATAGTATAACATAATTTACAAAGCTTAAGTAAATATTTTTTCTATTTTAATTCTTTATTTAACTCCAATTCCAGTATGAATATGAAACCGGAAATGGCATAAAGGCAGAGGAAATGGGCTACCTGAAGAATGCTGGAGTGGAGGGTGCTGAGGCTCAAACCGCCGAGGGTTCCTTCTCCTACACGAGTCCCGAGGGAGACGAAATCATGCTAACCTACATTGCCGATGAGAATGGTTTCCAGCCGATGGGCGATCACCTGCCCACACCGCCACCCATTCCCATTGAGATTCAGGAGGCACTGGACAAGCTGGCCGCGGGAGGAGGCTGCCATGGCTGCGATGACAACGAGACGGGTGGCGGAGACGACGGAGGCGGTGGTGGCTATACCTACCGAAAGTAAAGGTTTTCCACACAAAAGAATTAAGGAAATTATAATTATCACTTAAATATTTTATTTAATATTTTTTCAACAATATTCTTTAATTTTTATTAATATTAAATGCTTTCTCTCCCCTGCACTTGTAATTGCTAATTAAAATGCTTTAAATGAAATACCCTCGACGGCCTACTTATTGAGGACTAGCAAACACCAAGCCGGAATTGGTCCTGGCCTGGTACACCTTGCTCCTGGCCGGGATGGTGTTGCCTGTACAGGCCTCAAATCCACCCCTCCTCTCTGGCCATTCCATCCCCTTGAGAGGCACTGAGCGACGGCTGTGTGACTGGCAACACATGTTTTTTCCCTGCTTCGTGCCCAACTTTATCCTGTTGATCGCTCGAGGAGGGCTGGCCAGGATTTTTAGGTGTGGAGTGGGGTGCCGCAGCCAGGATTTTTGGGTATGGAATGGGGTGCCGCAGCGATTGTGTCGCAATAATGAAAACATTAGCCTCGTAGCATATTTGTCAGCCAGCCAGGAGCGCAGCTACCATGGATGAGGGCTGGGCCAGTGCTAGAATGAAGCGTTTTTAACGTTAATTTAAAATATATAAGAACAAAATTAAAATTGTAAGAAAATAATAAGAATAAAAAACGTTTTCATCAGTTAATATAAAATTATATTTGTTGATGTTAAAAATACAATAAATATATTATGAAAGCTTTAAATAGGTTGAACATTTATAAAAACCTTTTTGTAAACACATAATTTTATAGTTGTTTTTTTTTTTAATTAAATAATTTAATTATTAAATAAGACAGCTTAAATGTCCTTTCGAATCGGCGCATCAACCGCTTGGGTTGCCTTAAAATTCCCAACTGCAAGCTACGCAGAATATTAAATTTAGCTTATTTTAGTTTTTTTTTTTTTTTGAATGAGGCAATATTTTAATTTCCAACGTTTCCCTTTAAAAAATCCTTTTTAAATTAATATAATAATGTTATTTTTCGACCCCTAAGAAACCCTCACTCCGCTCCTTTCAATCGTAGAGCTCGAAAATCACGACCCACCCCAAACCGCAAATAGTGAAACGATACACGCCAATATATTATGGCATTAGCCTCGTAGAAAGGGAGAACTCCATAATGGAAGGAGTTTTCAGAATGACATTGACGATAGCGAATGTGATTTGTATATGGTGGCATTACAGCAACAACAGCCACAAGGGGCGGCGAGGGGAAACAACAAACGATCGTTTAATTTCAATTAAAAACATTTTCCTTGTGCTTGCAGCCCAAAAGCCAAAAAATAAAGGCCTTGAGGACACACCGGGGGATGAGGCTACTTTCGGCGCAGGAATACGCACACTTGCTGCTACAGGACGCTTAGCTTGGCTTAGTGCTCTGGTGATTGCGAGGACATGATGTTGCACTTGCCGAGCAACCACCAGGACGCACCAGGACCTCTCGCAAAAAGGGATGCCAAATGAGCCGGGGGATGGAATGGGATGATTCTGCTGCCTGAGCCGGCAAAGTGCGTAGCTATGTCGAGGCTATAGCCGGTGCCGGTGAACTGGATTCTGGGCTGGGAATTCTTGCACTTGCCGCCAGCCGTGCCCGTCGTGCCAGCCGTAGTATTGTGACACTGCAAGGCCGTGGCAAATCCGAAATAAGGGAGCAGGATGCGGCTTCCGCAGGATGGTATAAAAACGGATGGTCGCTCCCAATTGGAACGCAGAATCGAATTCGAACGCGCACGATGCACACGACGGCTCAACTGGACAGTCTAGAGCAGAAGCGCTCCTCGGCCAGCCTGATCTTCCGGATCGAACAGCTGCTGCCCAGCACCAGCCTTTCGCCGAGCACCGCCATTACCACCTCCTCGGTGGCGGCCACGCCAAGTACGCCCACTACGAGCACCGCCAGTCCCGCCAAGAGGGTGAGGAGTAATCCCCGACCTGGCGTCTACACTGCTCAGTACACTCCCAAGGATACCTGCTCGATGGCTGTGCCCACCTCGGCCCTGCTAAGCTCTACGGCCATGCCCACGGATGGAGGGCGATCGCATTGCCCCATGTCCAATGGCGAACTGATCGTATCCGCCTCGCTGCTGAGGCAGATCAAGCTCTCCGAGGACGTTTACAGCTTCAATGCCATCTTCGAGCTGCAGGGCGGTCAGGTGCGAGTGCGCCTGGTTAGGGATGTGGCGCGGGAGGACGAGATCGTGGCCTGGTTTGGCGAGGAGCTAGTGCTCCTCATGGGCATACCCTTCCTGACGCCCCTAAACATACAAGGTAGGCATCCCTTAAAAGTCCTTGTCTGTCTATAATTAAAAATATATTTTTTAGTAAGAGATTGTCTTAAAAATGTATTTTTTATTCCCTAAAAAATTGTATTTATCTCTTAATATTTATATTCACTATATCTTAACCTATTCCCAAATTCTCCCTTTCTGATCTTTCCAGGAAACAGTCGCTACACTTGCCACCTTTGCCACCTGACCTTCGAGACGCCGCATCCGCTAAAGATCCACCTGGCGCTGGGCTGTGGACGCAGTGCCATGGACATCCTGTGGATGCGCCTGCACTATGCCTTGAGGGCGGCAGCCAGGAGCCAGACGGTCACTCAAGGGTCACCTACACCAGCGGCCTCGTCCACCTCCTCGGCTTCGCCCTCGCACTCGCCGCCACCGCCTCCACCCCAGATGCCACCCCGCTTCTCCGCCTTCCGACCGATCGCAGCCCTGGCCCAGAGTTTGCCCATGGCAACGGCGACCAGCACGACGGGAACCACTCTTTCCTACCTGCCCTCCATTTCGATGGCCAGTGCCCCGTTGGCCGCGCATCCGATGAACGCGGCTGCCCAGATCGAGGCCATAGTCAGCAACATGGGCGCCTCGAAGCAGGGCCACCTCTGCATCTACTGCGGCAAGGTTTACTCCCGGAAGTACGGCCTGAAGATCCACATCCGCACCCACACCGGATTCAAGCCGCTAAAGTGCAAGTTCTGCCTGCGACCCTTCGGCGATCCGAGCAATCTCAACAAGCACGTGCGCCTGCACCTGCAGACGCATCCTGGCAGTGCGACGGGCACTGGAGAAGGTGGAGGAACAGGCGGTGCCGGGAGCGATGTCGACATTGAGGGGGAAGCGGATGCCGGCTACCAGTGCCATCTCTGTCACAAATCCTTCCCCCGCCGCCGGGATTTGCAGCGGCACATGGAGACCCGGCACAGTGGTTCGAGCCAATCCAGCTCTCAGTCTAGCACCACCAGCACTATCACTCTGACCACGGTGACGGGCTCTAGGGCAGCCAATGCACCCACTTCCAAATCGAGCTGATCCATTGTTTGTAGCACTCTTTTTGGGGCACTGCTGTGATAGGAAATTATAAAACTGGGAACATCTCAAAGAAAGTGGTACAAAACCGAACCAAAGTCTTTAAATGTAATTTAATATTTAAATTTTAGAGTTAGAAAATAAAATATAAACACAAAAAATCATAAAATCAAAACTATAAATGATATTAAAGGAATTGTTGGGATGGATCTAGTCAAAGTTTATATTTCCTAACTATTTGGAACTAACCTCCTATTGCTTTGGAGTCATTTGGAACTTTATTAAGTCGATTTATAAAGTCCGTCTATTTATCTTCCCCCTGTCCATCAGAGCTCTATCCATATATTTGTCTGTCCACCACTTTGTCCATCTGTCCGTTTGTGCTTTTACCGTTTGTGCTTTGCCCGTTAGTGCTTTGTCCGTTGGTGCTTGTCCGTTGCTGCTTTGTCCGTTTGTGCTTTGTATGTTGATCTTTTTGACCGTCTAGTTTGTTGGTCTATCTGTCTCTCCGTAATATCCGGGTTGTTTTTATTCTAATATTTACAACTTTATACTAATTTTGTAAATAAATTTCCCTTTCTAATTATAAACTTAACGCCACTAAATACATCATTATGAATACAAAACACTTAAGAATCAAATAGTATCGCTTTATTGATAAATTTCAATACGAATTCAAAGTGAATTACTATCGTATAATGCACAAATCTTATTGTTAGACAATTAATGCTATTACTCGTACAGTTTACGCTTACAATTTCGCCTTCGCCTTCCGCTTGCGTTTCCGTTTCCGCTTTTTGCGGCTTAATCCTTAGATTCGTGTATACTCGCTTAATGTTAGGGTACATGCAAAACAATCACAAATTGTCTTCAACTTGGGGTAAAGCGGGTGTGTCTGTGTGTTTGGTGTTAGTTGTGGGTGTTTGTGTTGTGTGTGCGTTGAGCAAAACGTAGACGGGGCCATAAAACACTCACAAATACAAGATTTAAGTCAATAGGTAATCGCACAAGTACTTAATTAATGCCTGTGCCTGTGTAGAAATGCGACGGTAAAGGTAAAGATATACACTAAATACGTATATATGCACTTATTGTAGTATAGATCGGAGCGTAAAGTTAACTATTCTGTTTGTTTGATTTCTGGAACTACATTTAGTTTGGTTTGCACGGGGGCTAACACTTAGTAAACGTTTTGAACAAAGGTCTTCCTCTCTGTACTTTTCACTTTATCCTTCCTAAACATCTCTCATCCTCGAAGCCTTCCCATCTCCATATCCTCACATCCTGTCTTCCCTTCCACTCTCTGTCATTTTTAAGGCACTTACTCAAGAAATCGCGATTCCAGAGTGTCCCTTTGGGGTTAGTAATTTGCTTTAAGGTATTCCCTCGGAGTTACGACCAAAACAATGTGTGGCAAGCAAAGCGGCGAGTACATGTGTGTGTGGGTGCGTTTCTTCCTGTGTGTGAGTGTGTGGGTGCAGTGGGGTGGACCTCTTAAAATTATAGATCCTAACTCTCATTATCTTAAAAAGGAATCTAGCTAATTAAAGAATTTTAAAGCTTACAAGAACCAATTCCTTGGAAAATTTCTTTTAAAATCAATGCCACAGTATTTATAGTAAGTAAAATAAATCCAATTATATTTAAAGGCCTTTCAAAACGTTATTCATACGCCACGTGGGCCAGTCTAAATCGAAGCTTGCCTTGAAACCACCCTCTCAGGCTTTGAAAACAACTTTTAATTTTCAACAAACATGTTCAATTTATGAGAGCTTGATCTTAACCTTTGTTAAATACAACTAGAGTCCACCCCAGTGTGCAGCTATCACCTTGAGCACTTAACGTATTTAATATTCATTATTAGCAACTTGTATCTTTGACAAATATGTCTGTTTCGGTTTTGGTTTCGGATATTCGACGATACGTTTCACAGTTCTCAAAAGTCTGTACTCGGTTTACATATACAAAGGTAATATATATAGTAAGTATAGTTCGTTAATATATATGCATGTATATATATAGACACCAATAGTTGTTTTAATCGTTAAGAGTAATATGCAAATTCTGTATGTGGCTTGGTTTAGTTTAGGAATATGTATACGCGTATTGTTGTTGTAAATATCTAACATAAATTCATACATGAAGCACACTTGGGTTCGGTTTTCTGTTTTCGGTTTCTCATTAACTATTTGCTAATGTGGTTAGTAATTCGCTCAAAGTTTCGCATTTAACAAAATATCCATTATCTGTTATCCGTTAACAATTTGATTTACTTGATTTATTTTGTTTTAGCTTCTCTATTTGTCAAATATATATATGTATATTTATATATTTATTACTGTATGAAGTTGAAGTAATTAATGTTATCCTTGTGGTATTACAGTTGCTTCTTCCTCGTTGTTGTTCCCGCTGGTTCTTTTATTCTTTTACTAAAGAGTTAGAGCATTAGACATTCTTGATTGATTATATATATTTATATTTAATTGTGTTTCTTCGTTATCTCTGTGGTTCGCAGTTGGAAACCATTGTAGCATTGCTTTTGGGGGTATTCATTGAATTGGCTTAATTGAAATACTGAATTGCTGAACACACACACAGACGACCAAATAATGTACGATACGATACCATTCTTAAAAAATAGAATTTCCCTCCTCCCCTTCCCGTTCTGGTTATGTCTCAATTAATTGCGCCACGAAAATTACAACCTCACTTAACACCTAATGCATGTTCACAAAATATTCTAGAATCTACACACCAGTAACGGATTGCATTATGTGTGTAAAATTCTGTTTGTGTTTCGGTTTCAAAACACTTCTGAAGACTTTCTTGTTCACAATTGTTCTTAGTTCTTGTTTCGCATAAAAACTTTGGACGTTTGGTATTCTTATTTCAAGTTCATAATCGTATAATTATAATTAGACAAACAAAATGCTTAAAGCTGCCCACAGGACTTTGTCTACATCGTTTTAGGTATTATAATTACTTTTCCGTTTTGGTTTTATTCATATTAGTATTCATTCGTATAGATATCAAGCTTGCTGCAGCTGCTTAACATTTAAAAGACACACAGTATGTAGGTGAAACTATCGCTAGGACAATGGGCTCTGCTACACTCTCTATGTTTTTATTTTTCAGTAAGGCATATGCACAAGGGAAGGACTCGATCATCGTCGTTCATCGTTGGATTTTTGGATTTTTGGATACTAAACACATAACTAGGGGGGAAGACAATACTGGGGACAATTGTTGACGCTCTTATGTACAAGGTTTACAATTGGCTCTGCTCGCTTGATATGAGTATTTGGGTTAAACTCTAGTTTAGTGCTTAGTTGTGTGAGAAGCTAGGGAGCTAGGAGGAGGAGCTGCTAGTGGCTCCCACCTGGTTACAGACTACACATTAAAACGCGATCAATTAGATTTCATTGCAGTTCTCATTATTGCTGTTCTCGGTGCTGTGTCCTGATTGTGATGCTGGAGAATCGTATAGAGTGAGTGTCTCGTGTTGGCTGTGTCTTGTATTTTCCATTAGTTGATGTTTTACAATTTGTTTAAATTAAGTTTGCTTTATCAAATACCCTGCAACTTCATTTAATTATCACAGTTTTTCATCAGAGATAGTTTAAACGTTTCAATATTCATTTATTTTTCTGCATTTTCTTTAAATCAATTTTCCTCTGGGTTTTATGCAAAAATAAAAGGCAAGCGACTTGAAATTTGTGCAAAATTGTGTCCTATAAATAATTAATTAATTAACCCAGCAAATGGGATGTGTGGGGGGTGTGGGAGAAGTTTTCTGTTTTATTTAAACTCCACACATCTATGCCTGATATGCTGCCCGCTTCTCTCTTACAATATTAGCTACGAGTCTACTTTTCTTTATTTTTTTTTGTTTTTTATTTATTTATATATATATTTTTTTTTGTTTTTTCTTTGTTTTTTTGGTGAGCAAGTCTCGTGTAAAACAAACATCGATTTTACTTTTAAAGTAGTTTCTGTTTTATTTGTAAACATAATTAAATTGTAATTATTTGGAAGCAAAAGATGGCATATTTGTTTATCTTTTTGTTTGTTTCTCTTTTCTCATATTTGTTATTTTTTATCAGAGCGAAACTAAAACAGTACACAAAAAATAATATAATAAATGTAAATTTAAAATGTCTTCTTGGAAAGTCTTCATTTGAATTTCTCGTTTCACTTCGTTTCGATTCGTTTGGTTCTGGTTGCAAATATATAGAAATCGTCATTATATATAGTCATAGGTAGTGTTGTTGTGGCTTGTGTGTAGATCGGGGGTGTGTTGTGTAAATCATTCTCAAGTGGCTGTCTACGTTACTTTACCTTCGTCTAACATTGATTAATCTTCTTCTAGTTTCACGTTTTGTACTTTCGACAAAGAATATTTTTTGGTTAAACCGATTTGTATGCAAATACAAACAAAGTCATATAATGGCAAAGATATATTCCACCTCTCTAATACATAATGCGTTCTCTTTGTGCTTGCAGCATGTGTGGTTGTTAGAGGTGGAGAAACATCGATGTTTGCGTACATCGATGTTTTCCGATGATTAAACAAAAAACATCGATGAAAAAAACATCGAAGTTTTCCGATATTTTCATAAAAACATCAATGAAACATCGATGTTTTCAAGAAAACAAAAAAAAAATTCTTCAAAAATAAATTAAAAGTTTTTTCTACTACTCTATTGATAAGACAAAAACATCGATGTTTCCCAAAAAACATCGATGTTCTCTAACATTTTAAAAACATCGATGCATCGATGTTTCTCCATCTCTAGTGGTTGTGGTGCTGTTAGTTTGGTTTGCTTTCTCGTTCTCAAAATACAATAAATACAAGTCTCCAATTTAACAAATACAAGGGTATAGTGATATAGTGGTGAGGGAGGGGGCTGTCTATAGATCTCTGTTGCGTGTGGAGGAGGGACTCAGTGGTAGGGCCAAGGACGAAAGTATGACGACGTGTGTGTGTGATGCATGGACAGCCCCCCGTGTATAGTATTAAAATATATATTATATTTATAGGTAGATAATCCTCAAATACAAATACAAATATAAACTAAGCACTCTAAGACGTTGCGTGAATTTTGGTACTTTAAGTAATGCTCATTCGTTGCCTAACACATGGAGAGTATTGAAAGTAGAGGCGTTCTAGGACGACAGACTAATATAATTACAAAAACAGAATACAGTTGGCTTAATTAGGAAACGCGAAGGAAGAGTAGTAATTAAAATAATTGGCAATACGAGCGAGGAGCAGAAGGAATCAACAACATACTTTTCATTTTGAACATTTTTTTGTTTGTTTTTTCTTTTGTTTTGTTTTTGTTTTGTTTTTGTTTTTCGATTTTCATTTTGGTTTTTGGGCGGGCTTCGGCCTTTTGCTAATACAATACAAATCGTTTGTTGTACTTTGCAGCCTGTTTTAAATATATATGTACGTATAAGTAGTAGTATGTGGTATATATATTCATATAAATATGTATGCATATGCACGATTATGTTGTATACGAGTGACCGAGGAGCAAATCAAAGGCATTTTCTTTACACATTGTCGTCGACACATTTTCTGCTATACATTGCGATTGGTTGCGGTTAGATGGTGCATGCGGGGTGAGAGATGCATGGGTGCACTTATGTGGTTGTTGGGGCAATTTCTACATTGTTCGTCTTGGCGCTGGCGGCCAGCTTCTGTTGCTCCGCTGTGATGTTGGCCTCGTGGTGGACATGCTGGCCGTCCACGCTGCTGCTGCTGTTGTCGTTGGCATGATTGCTGCAATGTTGAAATAATGAGAAAGGATTATTAATAACAACTCTTTAAAATATAAGAAAAAATTCAAATTTAAAAAAATATGTTAAGAATATCCATTAAAATGCAATACGTAAAGCAACCTATGTACATAGATTAGACTTTAAAAAAAAATTACAATTGTAACGGACAGTTAATCAACAGCAACTGTTAGCGAGCTGCTATAAGCACTGTTGGGTAATCGATAGTCCGTCGATATCGATACTGGGAAGATAAGTTACTAGAGATGTCAAACTACCGGTATTGGCACCAACGATAGTTTAGTTTTTTTTCGCAAACTAATACTAGTACCGACCTATTTAATGTTGTAAAAAAGGTGTGTTCATCTAATAAAATACTCAAAAAAGTTGAGGGTATCCCTAGTAATTGGATAAAGATTTTTAGATTAAAAAATTAATATAGTAAAAATTAATAAAATAGTCAGAAAAACTTTTCAGTTTTGGTATCTTGTGATTTAAATTATCATTTTCTAAGCTAACAACTATAATAATGTATGGGGACGATACTATTGCGATTGTTTTCAAACTACCGATGGTGCAAGCTGAATACAAACCATCGATACTATCGATAGTGCCACCGGTAGTTTGACACCTCTATCATCACTAGAGAAGTCACAGCGAAAATGGAAAGACGCAGATCTAAACATTTTAAAACTTTAAAACTGATTATAACCAAATTAACCCAATAAAAACCACTCTAAAAGCCATCCCTTTACACAATCTATCGAATTAGGCTAAGATCCCCATTTAAAATCTATTAAATACTCCAGAAATATGCACTTCTGTTAGCTTAAGTTGCCCAATTTGTTAAGAAGCCTTGATTAGATTTAATATCATTGTGATACCGAGACAATATACCGCTCACAATATAGTTTATATCAATCCGACATCCCCTTAAAGGTTGCCCTCCCCCCAGTACTTACAATTCATTCACTTTGCTGGTTGGTCCATTCGAAATGGGCGTTGACTGCTCGACGACCTCCGTGCTGCGATCGGCGCCGCCCAAGGGCTTGGTCCACATACCCTCATCGTCCTCGTAGTCCTCCTCGCCGTCCAGCAGCACCGACTGCAGACGAGTGACGATCGAGGCGGTCTCCACGACGCTCGACTCGGCCAGCTTGTCGCTGATGGCCTTCTCCACGTTGGCATTATTGTCGTACTCGGCCTGCTGATCGTCGCTACGCGCAGTAGTCGCTGTAGTAGACTCTTGCTTCTCCACCTCCTCCTCCTCCTCAGCGGGTTCAGCTGCTGGAACTGGGGGTGACCTGTCCTCCTCCTCCATGCCGGCGGGCGGCGCCGTGGTGGGCCTGCCCAGATCGCTGCCAAAGGTGCTAAAGTGCGCATCAAAGTCCGCGAAATTGTCCGCATTAAATTCTGTGCCCCAGTTGGCTGTGCCCGTGTTGATCTGCGCGGACACGCCGGGAATGTCGGAGAACTGGACGTCCATGTCCCAGGGATCCGCCAGGTTGTTCAGCGTAATTGAGTTCTTGGTGAACATCCCATGGCCGTGGCCATGCCCATGGCCATCGCCCGAGCCCGAGTGCTGCCCGCCGCCATGCTCGTCGTCGTCATCGTCCTCGTCATCGATGTTGCCGCCAAACTGGAATAGATTCTGATCGTTGTCCATGGTGAAGACGATGTCCTGCAGCGTATTGTCCAGATCGCTGTAGCCCATGTTGCTGTACGACAGTGTGCCAATGTCCCAGGCATTCGTCTCGCCCAGATAGTCCTTGGAGCCCACACTGTACTCGTTCTCCTCGTGCGGATTGCAGTCGGCCAGCAGCTTGGTCTGCTGCTTGGCGGCGAGAGTAAACTCGCCGGCCTCCGCATCGATCAGCGATTGCCAGACCTTCAGCTCCTGCTCGTCCTCCAAGCTCGAGGTGATTAAGGCGGCGATATGTTCAGATTCGGTTATACAATTGGTGACGTGACGCAGAATTTTGATGAGGTGGCCCATGTAGCCCAGGCGTCGACCCTTCTCAGCAGATCTAAGGGGGCAGGAATATGCTTAGCCAAAGGATAATAAGAGATAATAATTTCCAACTTACTGCGCCTGCGCATTGTGCTGCCAATAGTCGACGAGCTTGGACACCAGGTGGCAGTTGACAATTAACTGGAATGTAGGGAATAATTAATATTGATTCCGCAAGGGATCCTAGGGTTACCTACATGGGTTTGCATTTCGGAGGGCGGCGCACTGGGCATGGCCTTGGTCTTGTCGAGATCATTGAGCGTGGGCTCCGTTTCCTGCTGACCATCCACATGATTCTCCTGCACTTCCTCTTCCTCTCTAGGCGTAGCTTCGGCTTCCTTGGCAAGCTCCACTTCAGCTGCCTTCTCTTGTGGCTCCTCTTGTTTCTCCTCCTCCTCCTCCTCCTGCGCCTCCTGAGCTGCTGCTGCCTCCTGAGCAGCTGCCACCTCGATTTCGATGTCACCCTGCTCCTGCTCCTGCTCCTGCTCCTTGCCGCCCTCCGCTCGCTTGGCATCGTTCAGGGCGTTCTTCATCTCCACCTCGGACTCCTCGTTGCCGACCTTGAGGAAGGCATTGATCAGGCAGTCGGCGGTGAAGAAGTCCGTAGCCTCTGTAGACGCCGTATTATTGTTGGACAGCTCGTTGTAGAAGACCAAGTGCAAGGCCTTTTCCAGCTCCGTGTGCAGAAAGTTGTTCCAGCAGTACTGCTTGAAGTACTCCAGCAGCAAAGTGAAGTACTCAGTCGAGCAGATACTAGGATAAGGCAATTAGTTAAAGGAAGCTTTCGCTTTGTTTTGAGAGACTTACGCTTGCTGAATGGTCTCGTGCTTGGTCTCCAGCAGGGCGGTGAACACGCGACACACTTGGAGGCGGGTCTTGCCAAAGGGGGGCGTCAGCACAGCAGCCGTGGTCTCCAGCGTGGGTTTCTGCCAATTAAGCTATATAATATAGAGCTTTTCCAATTTATAATTAAAGAGACTTACAGCAGGCGGGTTCTTGAGCACATGGACAAATTCCTGGAGGCGTGGGGCCATCACAGTGATCACAGTTTCCTGCACTTCCTGATGGAATTCGCGCTCACGCTTCTGCAAGAGCCTTTGCCTATCCGAGTTGGGCTCATCTCTGAGGGAGAAAAAATAAGTAGAAAGTAGAGAGAGCTTCTAATCATTCTAGAATTTAAACCTACGTGAACGTAATTGGCTTGATGAGGGTAAGTACAACCGATATTCCTGATAAGATGGCGCTCTCGTGAGCGTTTGGTTCCAAAATCACATTTAACAAGGCTTCAATTGTGTCCGCAGACTCGATCGTCTTCAGTATGGGGTTGGAGCCATCAAAGGCCGGCTCAAACGAATCGTTCTCCTGCTCGGTCTGGCGCATCAGGCGCCCTTGGTTAATAAGATCACAGAAAAAGTCGGCAACATTTGCATGTTTTTCGCTTTCTTGAGGATTACGCAATATTGCAATCAGTCTCTCAACAATTTTATCTTCAGTTAGCCACTGCAAATAATTATAATTTTAATACTGAAAATATTCCCTTTCAAGGCAAGGGACCCACTTCGAATAGATTCCGCTTGAGCTGACCACCCTCAATGTCCTTCATCATCTGCATTATTAGATCAGGTATGACCGGTGTGTCAAAGTGTTTGCAAATGAAATCCAAAAAGGTCTTCTGCGATTTAATATACTCCAGGAGTTGTAGGCACATGTGTTGATACAAAAACCAATCTTGTTCAGGCTTTTTCGTAAAGAGCATGCTAAACGTTTTGCTAAAAAACGATGATAGCAATGGATTTAACGGTGGTTCCTTTTCCAGATATGAATACAGCAGCTGCAGCGTCTCCGCATCGGTCAGCAGCTTCTCATCGAGGGACGGCAGGCCGCTGCAAAGGCACGGAACGTAACGAACACAGTGTACAAGGTACGGGGCACCACTCCTTCGACTTCCACTCGGACTTACAGTGTGAGTATCTCACAGGACATGTTCGCATAGCGGAATCTCTGGGCCATGGGCACATCTTCAGAGGGCTCGGTTGTGATCAGCTCCACCAGACGCCGGATGACCTCGGGACGTGTAAAGTAGTTGACCAGGTTCTTCTTTTGCGTCTTGCACTCCTGCAGTATGTCCTCCTCGTCCAGGAATTCCTCCAGCGTGGAGTTCTAATGGATGTTGAAGATGTTGAAGAGGGGGTGAGTGGTTCCGCACGGGGTCACGCAGGGGCAACCTACCTCCTTCTCCAGCAGCGCCTCTATATTCGCGGAGGGCGCATAACCCTTGTCCCAAAACATTTTTCGCACGTACGTCTTGGCGGTGACACTTTCAGGCTGGGGGGAATCAAGAAATCTCTTCGCTGGGCTCGCGGATCGCTTTGGCTCGGGCGCGTCGGTGACTGGGCATGCACGGCTCTGCGGAACGGAACGGAACGGGAGAGTGGAGGAGAATCAGAAGCGGAGTCGCTCAATTAAAACACTGCACCGCAACACACACTCGCAACAAAGTAATGCGTAAATTTTTGTAATTATGCCAAGCAGGCCCCACATATACACTACGAATGCTGGCCGAAAAACGGGCAACCGCCTCTTGGTTGCCCTGGAAATGGGTGCGTGGGCGTGGCGGGCACACTTACGAGTTGGTTGGACTTTGTTTTTCTCACTATTTGTTGCACTTTTAATTGTTTTTCTACCGAAAAAACCACGCTATAATTTTCTTCACTGCTTCGTAGAGGTGGAAAATCTTCGACTACTCCGTATAGTAACCCAGGGCGATTATTGTGACCGATAGACCGTGTCCTCCAGAAATCGTTAATCGATTGTACTTTTAAAATGCATGAGATTTATCGATATACAAAATTAAAAGGTATTTTAAGGTAATACTTAAATAATAGATACAGAACTAGGAAGGCTGATTTAAATATATTTATTTTGTTATTTAATCTTGTATTTTTTAGTTTTGTGCTACCTTTATGATAAAATTAAACAATGGTTTCCCTGGTCGAGGTCTTGGTGCTTTTATTAATTTTCCCAATATATTAAGATTTTCTCCGGAGATTATTAGATTGTCCTACGATTTTTTATAAACGATCTCCGAAGGAAAAATAAAGGCACCCAGACCTTGAGCCAGCCAAAACCACAATTTTAGTTAACCTAGTTTTTTCCACTTTCAAAGGTAATTCACCCTAAATATTTTACTGTAGAAGTCGCAGAATTATTTGTTGCCCAATTTGTAGGATCATATCCTTGTGAAATAAATAATACAAAAGAAAAAGAAAAATAATATTAATATAAAAATAATTAAATAATTGTTACAAACTATATTTAAACTTTAATTTAAATTAGGTCTAATTAGATAATAAACAATTAGTTTAAATATATATTTTTCAAGCACCTTTTTCATTTTAATTTTTTTTTTACCTACTTGAACTAGTCAGATCATTGCAGTTTCAATAGAATACGCCAGTGAGAACAAGCTATTAGTATTAATCTATCGTCATAAGGACATCGCTATGAAGACAGTAATCTGCCATCTCTAACTTGACTATTCGGAATTGTGCGCGTTCAAATGGATCATGGAATTGTTTTATGCGAAATTGCCGATGAAATTGCCGATTCGGAGGCAACAGAACAGCCCTCAGAGTTCTCTTACCTCAAGCGGCGATGGCAGATCAAGGCCTTTCTGGCCGAGCACGCGGATGTCATTGTGATGGCCGTGCAGAGATGTGAGTAGATCGAATGAATCAGGGGAATTCAAGGAATCTAATGATGCATTTAAGGCCAAGAGGCGCGCACACGAAAGCTGAGCTTCAAGGCGATCCAGGAGGAGCCCGGCAGATGGACTTTAGTGCTTCGCTACCAGCAGACCCACTTCCGAATCCGTCCCGTCGAGATGCAGTTGGCTGACATATTACTGCCCCTGGTGTTCCGGGACTACACGACCAGCCTGGAGTTCGAGGTGGCCCAGCAGGAGCAGAAGCACCAGCGGCCCCTCAAGACCTATGTGAGCACCAAGCTCTTCGATGCCCTCTACGAACGTCACTGCCAAGCAGCGGATCCAGACCGGGAGACCAAGCTGGATCTGCCAGAATGTTTTCAATCCCGTCTGCGGAAGTACCAAGAGCGTACGGTCGCCTGGATGCTGAGCCGGGAGCAGCAGCCAACCGAACTGCCAGCCCAGTACACGCCACTCCACGCCGTCGACGGGCGGCGGCGCGTCTTCAAGCACAACTACTGCCTGGAGTTTTACCCGTACGAGGAGGAGGAGCTGCCGAAGGTCTCCCTGCCGCCGGGCGGCATTCTGGCCGACGAAATGGGCCTGGGCAAGACCGTGGAGTTCCTGGCCATGCTGCTGCTAAATCCAAGGCCAGCAGGCTCCTACAGGAACGAGTACTGGCGCCAGCGTCTGGAGGATATAGGGGATGAGCTGCCACTGAAACGGAAGCGCAAGGAGGATAGAGAGGAGTTCTGCATCTGCACCAAAAAGGGCGGCACTCGGTTGCAGTGCAGCAGGTGTCGCCGCTGGCAGCATCCAAAGTGCATGGGGATTTGGAGCGATCAGGAGGCGAAGAATGATCCCCCTCATGTGTGTCCCGACTGCTGGTCGGAGCTGGCCAAGACCAGCGAGGGTCTGGTGGAGACCGGAGCCACCTTCATAGTCTCGCCCACGGCCATCAAGATGCAGTGGTTCCACGAGATGAAGAAGCACATTGCGCCGGGCCTGAAGGTGCTGCTGTATCGCGGCCTGCACACGGGCAGCTGGGTCAATCCCCTGGAGCTGGCCAAGTACGATGTGGTGCTCACCGACTACATGATCCTGCGCAACGAGATCCATCACACGGCGGACAACAAGTCCGACCGGAGGATGCGGCACCAGCAGCTCTACATGCGCCCCAGCTGCCCGCTCCTGATGGTCAACTGGTGGCGCGTCTGCCTGGACGAGGCTCAGGTAGGTGGGGAAAGGGGAAAGGTAATTTGGCTGGAATCTGGAATCTAATCACTAGAGCTGTAAAACCATCGATAGTGCCCTTACTCGATATTTTCGATAGTGATAGTCCAAACCATCGATAATATCGATACTATCGACAAAAAAATGAGTTTAAAAAATGTACTTTGCTTAAACAAACCAAATTAAATGGCATAATTTTTATAAGATTTTATGTATTAAAAAAAAGTGAAAGAAATTTTATCACAATTACTGTCTATATAGATTTTATATAAAGATATTTTTTGATATAAATGATTGGAAATTAAAGAAAAATGTTTTGGTCCGTTCTTAAGAATATACAAATTTAAGATTATATTTATTGGCAAAAACTTGTAAATTTTATACGAATTCACTGATTAACTGCTAACGCGATGTATCGATGGTGAAAAAGAACAATCGATAGTGACGCGGAGCACGACACCATCGATAATATCGATAGTATCGTCGATAGTTTTACAGCTCTAATTTGGCTTATCTGGAATCTAAAATCACCCATCCCCAACCTCCAAGATGGTCGAGAGCAACACCTCGCAGGCAGCGGAGATGGTAAGGATGCTGCCGGCGATTAATCGCTGGGCCGTGACCGGCACCATCGATGATCTGAAGCCCCTGCTGGAGTTTGTGGGGAGAACGGAAGCCTGCAGGCCGCCGGAGGCCTGGCAAACGGTGGACAAGGCCTTCCAGCTGAACTTCAAGCCTGAGCCCCTGCTGGAGGTGCTGGAGCACAGCCTGTGGCGCACCTGCAAGTCCAAGGTGGAGCACGAACTGGGCATACCGCCGCAGACGCAGGTCGTGCACCGCCTGGAGCTGAGCAACGTGGAGTCGCTGTATTATCGGGAGGAGCACCTAAAGTGCCACGAGCAGTTCCTGGCCGCCGTGGCCAAGCACACGCGCCAACGTGCCAACGCGGACGACAACAGCTCCTGCCTGGCGGCCATTTCCCCGCAGTTGCTGCGCCTCATCCTCAAGCCCTTCCTGCGCATCCGCCAGACGTGCTCGGTGCCCGTGGTGCTCAACAGCAATGTGGCCAGCAACTGCTACCTGAATCCCCAGGAGCTGCTCGCTCGCCTCAAGTCCAACAACGAGTGCGACTGCAAGGCGGAGCTGCGCAGCTGGGCCTCCTCCTACAACGGCCTGGCTTCGATATACTTTATACGCGAGGACTTTGTCCAGGCCATCAAGTATTACAAGCTCCTCCTGAAGCTGGCGGCGGACTACAACGAGGATAACATATCGTGGGTTTCTTTAATGCTCAGTATCCTTAGTTTCTTCATTGTTTTTGTAACAAGTTTCAGTAGTATTTTATTGTTTGCGTCTTTTCTTATTGTTGGCTCTCGATCAAGTGCCTTTTTCTCTTATTCGATCTTTCCTCTATCGATATATCGATTACACTATCGGTTACGCTATCGGTTACATTATCGATTATTCTTAACACTATACAATTATTCTTATTTTAGTATTTTTAAATTTACATTAGTTTACACCTTAATAACTTTCGCAGCGTCGACAGCGTGCTCCAGATCCATGCCATTTTCAATCTCATCCAGGCCAGTGAGCTGGCCGCAGCTCCAGACCAACTATCCGACCTGGAGAAGCTCAATTACCAGGCGCAGATGAAGCGCTTGGAGTGGAAGTACCTGAAGGATAGCACAGACGTCCTGGAGATGGCACTCACTGCCTACGAAACGAAGCTGGAGGAGGTCCAAAAGCTGGAGGTAGAGTTCAAGGGCAGCGTTGTGGATCTCCTCTCCACTGTGGTGCACCACCAGCCCGCCCTGCACAATGCCATGTGGAATAAGGTGCTGGAGGAGTTCTTTCGCCAGAACATCGCCACGGTCAAGCTAAACGACGTGGACACCATGGCTGGCATGGTTTACTTTGTGGATATTTGGTTCAAGAAGCTGGAGCAGCTGAAGAAGACTCTGCTCACAGAGTTTGTATTCCTCAAGGAGTGCATGCAGGCGGCCTGGGGGTCTGTCAAGGCGGGAGAGGGCCTCTCGCAGGAGATCATCAATTTCATAGGCAGCGTCACCGATTGCCATTTGGCGGATATTTTGGTGAGTGACGGGGAAATTCCTTGGATTCCCCAACTTATATGCTTTCTTCACAGGAAGATAAGCCCAACGATAATCCGGAGAAGCCCAAGAAGCGTCGCCATTGTCGCTTGTGCAAGATTCGCGAGTCCCTGAATCAGTTCGAGTGCCTGCTCTTCGCCAAGGAGCTCGAGGAGGAGGCCTTGGCGACCGAGGGACTGGAGAAGTCCAGCCTGGAGATTTGTCTAATTAAAAGTGAGTCCGAAATTCGCTATATATTGTAAACTTTCAGGCTTTTATTTTCAAATAATAACGTCGGATTGATTTTATTTCTAATGATTTCGGTTTCTCTCGATTTTTCACGAGCTGATCGTTCTTATTCGCCAAACTAAAAGTGACCGCATATTCTTTTCTTAAAAATTTAGCTCAATTCTATAATTCGATAGCATTATACCAACTGGTCACTAATGTGACCGTGTAATACAAAATGAAGTGTTTACAATATGAACTAATAATAATTCAGAGTATTTTCCACCAATCCGCAATGTTCTCAGCTCTCCAACGAAGTCAAGCAATCTTATTTTGTCTCTTTTAACCCACGATGTATTTATTTATGTAAAATAGTTTAATAATTCGTTTTAGCAAAAGATACTTTATTTCTTGTATGCTTGTATGTTCGTAGTTCAGAGGATGTGAAAAAGTAAGCGGAAGAACCAAAAGTTATCGATAAGTTCATATGTACATATATACTATTTTTGCCATTTTAAGATGTTCCAACCAAACAACGTTTACTGTGTACTCAGTTCAAAATAAGTTGTTCCAACTTCACCTTCTTTAGTTTTTCAACATGAACCCTTTCTTACCCTTCCTTCAGCAATCTTCGCCTTCGTGCGCTCCAAGCCGGACTTCAGCGAATGGCAAACCGAGTGCCAGAACAAGATCGATATCCTGACCTGCCTGCAGAGCCTGGTCAAGTGCCAGATCAAGTACTGGATCGAGGTGGAGTACATGGTGAAGGCCTTTGACGAGCTGGAGATGTGCAGGATGCGCATCCTGCTCACCGACGATCCCGAGAAGCAGTCCAACTACCGCATACTGCGCTGCCAGCTGGACGAGCAGCAGCAGTTCAATCTGTACAACCTGAACGAGGCGCAGCTGAACTTTACGCGCTTGTGCGGAAGGCTGAAATATCTGAAGCATCTGAAGGAAGATGCCACGGATAAGCCCTGCCCCATATGCCAGACGCAGGATGATGTGAGGGTGAGTAGTCTTAACCTTTAACAGAGAGCCAGAGAGAGTGTTTGTGGAATATTGTGTTCTCCTGCAGTACGTGATGATGGTCTGTGGCCATTTTGTGTGCCAACACTGCCTGGACACGATGCGCAGGAGGTCTGATCGCGGGGGAGTCACCAAATGTCCTCTGTGTCGCCAGGATTCGCCACAGTAAGGTTTTTTGACTAACAAATTGCATTCTCACTAAGCACTAAGCTTAATAATACTTTCATTAAAAGGCTGTACTACTCTGTACGTCCTGGCGCCCACAAGTCCATAGTTGGTGACTTTTCCACCAAAATAGCAAACATTGTGGAGCTGGTCTTGAAGATCCGGGAGGCTGACGAAACGGAGAAGGTCCTGATCTTCTCACAGTGGCAGGCCATACTCATGCAAATAGCCAGGGCCCTGAATCTCAATGGCATTGAGTTTCGCAGCAAGTGCAGCAATCAGGAGTTTGAGGATTTCAAGGTTTGTCTGCTTCAATATTTACTCTAAGAATTATAGTTAAACCTTTTATTTCCTCCAGAATCCCGATCGCAAGATCACCTGTCTGCTGATGCCCATTTCCAAGGGCTCAAAGGGCCTCAATCTTATTGAAGCCACGCATGTGTTCTTGGTGGAGCCCATACTTAATCCCGGCGACGAGCGACAGGCCATAGGCCGCATCCATCGCTTTGGGCAGACGAAGTGAGTTTTAATTTCTTCACTTAAAGATTTAAAATTAAATTTATATATGTATTCTAAAGACCCACAAAGGTGCATCGCTTCATTGTGAATGGCACCATCGAGGAGAATATCCTGTCGCTTATTACCTCAGCCGATGACAACGAGACTCTGTCCACGCATTGGGACTTGGAGAACATGACCCTGGACAGCCTCAAGAAGCTATTCATACTCAAGGATAAAGAGTAGGAAAATGAGAGGAGACATGCATTTAGATATCCTTGCCAGGGGGTAGATCACATTCCAGGACTCTCAATTATTTAATATAGTTTTATACACCCAATAATTACACAGGAGTAATGTTTTAATTGTTTTAATGTTTTAATTTACCGCAACACCAGCACGACAACTTAGCTCAAGAAGAAGGTCACAAGAAAAGGGAAGAAGATCGGTCAGTGTGACCGGCTAAGGCTGAGTATTCATTAAAGCCTAAAAACGATATATACTAAAATGGTATTTCTGTATAGGAATAGGGGTATTCCAACAACATTTTAACAACATTGTTCAAGCCTTTTTATACCGCTTACCCATGAGGTACAAGGCTTAAACGGATTGCTTAAGAGCTGGCCAAGACTAAACCCTTCAATTTAAGGAAACTCATAAACATTAAAACACGTTTAAACACGTTTAATTCCAACCAGACTCGCGCAACCTTTAACTGGATTCACAGTACACTTTATATAGAATTTATATATATTGTATTTCCTTTTCTTCCTGATCAATGGACAGTATTTCTACGTTTTAATTAAAATTAAATTAATGCAATCATAACTTTATGCTTAGATCCAACTTATACACTCTGTAAATATAGGGTATTGCTCTTCGTTTTATTCCCACCTTCGGAGAGCGTTAGACGCCGGCAGGTGCTCACACATGGTCCATCTTCAAGGCGTCCAGAGTGGTCCCGTCAACGTTCGCCTTCTGCGCGTAGTAGCCGTCGTAGGAGGTCTGCGCCTTGTCCACCTCCTGCTGCTGCTGCAACCGCTGCAGTTGCTCGTAGGCCGCCTCCTGTATCTTCAGCCGCTCCTCGTCCGCCCGCCGCTTCACCTCGTTCTCCTCGAACTGCTGGGCCTGGAGCTCGGCGGAGGCAGCTGCCCGCTCGGCCGCCGCCTCCTGGTACTCGTCGTAGGAGTGCAGGCTGCGATCGCTGCCCTCCAGCTTGTGCAGCGAGGACAGCTGCTCCTTGGCCGCCTCGGCAATCTCCCGCCTCTTGGCCTCCGCCTGCCTTTTGGCCTCCCGCTTGCTCCGCTCCTGCTCCTCCAGCTCCTCGCGAGCGGCATAGAACTTGGGTGAGATTACGGGCGGGCGGTTCTCGTGGGTGCGCTGATGCCGCTTCAGGGCCGTCTCCTGGCGGAAGTGCGTGCCGCAGGTCTTGCACTCGAAGGGCTTCTCGCCGGTGTGGATCCACTCGTGGTGCCGCAGCGTCTGGGCCTTGGCGAACCTCTTCGGGCAGAAGCGACAGGCAAAGTCCTTGACCTTCTCGTGGATGATCTTGTAGTGCCGCTTCATGTTCCCGATGTTGTTGAAGCCCTGCCCGCAGCCCGGACAGATGTGCTTGCCCTCCTTCTTGGTGAAGTTCACCTGGGGAGACCAGGAGGGCACCGACACCGAGGGTATGGGGTTCACAGCGGTGCCGGCCAGCTCGGCAATGTCCACTCTTTGGACGCGACGCGGATCTTTGGGTATGGTGGCCACCGACTCGGCGCACACCTTGAGCAGCTCGTCGGCGGCGTTTTGGGACATGATGGGTTCGTTGGTCACGCCCTCCACAGGCATTCCTGAGAGCTCTGGAGGCTCTGATCCCAGCTGGTCCCCGCCTGTCTCGCCCATCTCCACCTGCCGCTGGCGATAGGTCTCAATGGCCCTGAGCACCCGCTTCTCGTGCGTCTTCAGGTGCTTGGTCAGGCTCTTGGGGTAGAGGAACTTCTTGCCACAGACCTGGGGAGATCAGAGGGGTTAAGGGGTATAGGAGGGTTAAGGGTAGTTGCTCCTACCTTGCACTCGCAGCGCTTCTCCCCCGTGTGCGTCATCTCGTGGATCTTGCAGGCATGCGACTTCCCAAAGGTCTTGCCGCAGTACTGGCACGCGTAGTTCTTGATCTTCTCGTGCACGATCTTGATGTGGTTGGCCAGGCTCTGCTTGTTGTGGGAGGCGTGCTCGCAGATGTGGCACTTGAACTTCTTCTCCTGCGTGTGCGTGAGGA
Source organism: Drosophila tani (assembly GCA_008042535.1). Classification (NCBI taxonomy): domain Eukaryota; kingdom Metazoa; phylum Arthropoda; class Insecta; order Diptera; family Drosophilidae; genus Drosophila; species Drosophila tani. The sequence continues at coordinate 91,843 of VNJO01002249.1, read as the reverse complement.
TGTGCGTGTTCCACTCCTGCCGCGTCGTCTTCCCTACCCCGCAGTACGGGCACACGTAGTTCTTGATGCCCGCATGCCGCATGAGGTGATCCTTGAGGGCGCTGTTGATCACGAACCGCTTGCCGCAGATGTTGCAGGGGAAGGGCAGCTCCTTGCCGTCGTGCTTGTACATGTGCTTCTTGAGGGCCATCGGGCAGCGGAAGACCTTCTCGCACTCGGAGCAGGGGTAGTCCCGGGGCGGTGCGGCCGCCTTCGTGATGCCGTGCACCTTCTTCATGTGGAAGGTGAGCAGGCGGATGCGGGGGAAGGACTTGCCGCAGCCCTCGATGCTGCAGTTGTGCACCTCCGACAGCTCCGTGTGGGCGTGGTCGATGTGCAGCCTCAGTCCGCCAGCGGTGGTGAAGCCTTTCCTGCACGTCTCCACCTTGCACTGGAAGGGCAGCAGGTCGTTGTGGTGCTTCATGTGCTCCTCGTAGCGTATGGCCTTCTTGAACTTCTGATGGCAGATGTGGCAGTCGATGATGCGGTGCAGGTGGCGCTCGCCGGGCGGCACTCTCCTGCGCCTGGTCTTGGTCTTGTTCCCCTCGTCGTCCTCCTCCTCCTCCTCCTCGGAGCCCGAGAGGTAATCCTCATCTTCCACTTTAAGAGAGGATCTCTTGGTCTTCGGTTTGGCTCTCATGCGCTGCGCCAGGGGCAGATCATCGTCGCCGTCGCTGCTGTTGGGCTCAAAGTCCACGTCTTCGTCGCTCTCCGAGGAGGAACCCGCGCCGAAGAGGGTCATCAGATCGGCGGCATCCAGCTCGTCCTGCTTCACCTCCTTCTCCACCTCCTCGGCCTCCTTGTCCACGTGCTCGAGCATCTTGAACACATCCTCCTCGTTCTCGATCAGCTCCATCTTGTGGTCCAGCAGCGGGTCAAAGTTGATGCGATCCTCCTCCTCCTGGCCCACCAGCTCGGCCCCATTCCCGGCCACGTTCATCACATCGAAGGTCTTGATCTGGGCGCTCGAAGGCGAGCAGAAAACATTCCTGGCCACCAGGTCCTGGAACTTTTGCACCGAATCCACGCACAGCTTCTGGAACTCGTGCAGATCGTCCAGCTTGGTGAAGCACGGCGCGCACAGGCTCTTGGGGAAGCCGTCTGACTGGTCCACGGCCAGCGAGGTGCACACACACAGCTTCTTGGCCAGGCCGGGGATCAGGAAGAGGTCGAAGCATCCGGCTCCAGCGCCGTCGCCAGGCAGGCGGTTCAGACAGATGCGGCACACGGCGTGCACCGGGTACTGGGCGCCCTCCTCCTCCATGGCGGCAGCTCCAGAGTGAATTAAGTGTTACGGCGTGGGCCAAAATATTATTATTTAGCGGAGAAAAAAAAACTTTACGCGTCAGACAAACCAAAACAAGAGTGACAGTGATGCGCAGTTCGAAAGATAGCCAATTGGGAAAATAGCTAAAAACGATTATATTCCTCGAAAAAGATATTCCTTGCTATGCCACATTATTAATAATAATATAATTATTATATACAATTACCGTATTATTAATAACCTATACTTTAAAAAGATTTTAAGGCTCAAAATACATAAATTAAAGAAACATAAACAAAACACGAGAATAAATCCCGCTAGTTCTTGCACAGAAAAATGTCAAACTTCACAACACTGCCAACTTATAACCTCTAAACACCGCTTACCAACACTGAACAAACGCTCTGATTAATGCTTATTTCTGTTTATTATATTTAAATCGTCATTTATAAATGAATATAATTAGCAATCATACAATAAAATACAAACTTAAGCAGCTGAGAGTGTAAGGGGGAGAGTTACATACAAAATAGGCGAGGGGAAGCTTGCAAAATGACGGAAACTAGATGGTAAACCTTAGAGACCTATAACGCATACGTATGTCCTTCATAGAAACACATAGTAGAAATGGGATCGGGTGTGGGTTTTGGGTTAGGGATACTGCAGATGACCCTGCCGCTCAGACGTGGTCAAACTTGAGGGCATCCACCGAGCTGCCGCCCTCCGCCTCGGCCTTCTGGGCGGAGAATCCCTGGTACGTGCCCGTCTGCTTCTGCAGCTTGTTCAGCTGCTCGAAGGCCGCCTCCTGGATCTTCCGCAGCTCCGCCTCCGCCTTCCGCTTGGTCTCGTTCTCCTCGATCTGGTAGGCCAGCAGCTCCGCGGTGGCCGCCGCCCGCTCTGCCGCCGGATCCTGGTACTGCTCAAAGTTCTTCGGCTGCTGCCGCTTCACGGTCGTGCTGCTCTCGGCCTTGGGCCCGGCCGGCTCCTTGGGCTTGCCCGGCGGCCGGGGCGGCTTGTCGTGCACCTTCATGTGCGTCTTGAGCACCTGCTCCTGGCGGAAGTGCTTGCCACAGACCTTGCACTCGTACGGCTTCTCGCCCGTGTGGATGTACTCGTGGTGGCGGAGGTACTGCTTCTTGGCGAACCTCTTGGGGCAGAAGCGGCAGCAGAAGTCCTTCACCTTCTGGTGCACCACCTTGTAGTGGAGCTTCATGTTGCTCACGTGGTTGAAGCCCTTGCCGCAGTCCGGGCAGATGTGCTGGCCCTCCTTCTTGGTGAAGTTCACCTGCGGCGACCACGACGGCAGGTTGACCGAGGGAATTGGATTGGCCACCGTGCCCGCCAGCTGGGCAATGTCCACGCGCTCCACGCGCCCCCGCAGATGCGGACTGGGCTTGGCAATGGTCGACGTGCTGGCGGCAGCATCGCCCATCAGGGGATTGATGGGCTGCGTCTTGGGCAGATCCCGCTTCTCGTGCGTCTTGAGATGCTTGGTGAGGCCCTTCTCGAAGAGGAACACCTTGCCGCAGATCTTGCACTCGCAGCACTTGTCCCCAGTGTGACTCCTCTCGTGGATCTTGCAGGCGTGGCTCTTCCCAAAGGTCTTGCCGCAGTACTGGCAGGCAAAGTCCTTGCGCTTCTCATGGACTACCTTGACGTGGTTGGCCAGCGCCTGCTTGTTGTGGGAGGCGTGGTCGCACTGCCGGCACTCGTACTTCTTCTCCTTGGTGTGGGTGAGGATGTGCTTGTTCCACTCCTGCCGCGTGGTCTTGCCCACGCCGCAGTACGGGCAGACGTGGTTCTTGATGCCCGCATGCCGGAGGAGATGGTCGCGGAGGACGCTGTTGATGGGGAAGCGCTTGCCGCAGATCTCGCAGGCGAAGGGCAGCTCCTCGCCCGTGTGCTTGTACATGTGCTTCTTGAGGGCCGTGGGGCAGCGGAACACCTTGTCGCATTCCGTGCAGGGGAAGTCCCTTTGGGGAGTGTCCACCTTGTGGACGCGCTTCATGTGGAAGCTGAGCAGCACGGGCCGGGCGAAGGACCTGTTGCAGCCCTCGTAGGTGCACGGATGCATGGCCGAGGTGTCCGTGTGGGCGTGCTCCACATGGACGCGCAGCCCGTTGGCGGTGGTGAAGCCCTTCTTGCAGCTCTCCACGGTGCACTGGAAGGGCAGGAGATCGTTGTGGTGCTTCATGTGATCCTCGTAGCGGAAGGCCTTCTTGAACTTCTGGTGGCAGATGTGGCAGTCGATCAGGCGGTGGCGATCGCGCTCATCCGCCGGTATCCGCTTGCGCTTGGACTTGCCCTTGGACCCGTCGTCCTCGTCCGAGTCGTCCGAGGAGCTGGATTCATCGGATTCATCCTTGTTTCGCTTGGCCTTGCTCTTGGCCTTGGACTTGCCTCCCCGGGTGGCTCCTCGCCTGCTGCGCTGGGCCAGCGGAATGTCGTCGTCGCTGCTGTTTAGCTGGAAGTCCGCATCCTGGTCGTTGTCGTTGCCACTCTCGAAGGAGTCGTCCGCCGAGAAGTCGCCGAAGGGCTGCTCCAGCTCCACCTCCAGGTCCTCCTTCTCCACCTCCTCGACCTCCTTTTCAACGGTCTCCAGCATCTTGAAGACGTCCTCCTCGTTCTCAATGATCTCGATCTTGGAGTTGAGCAGCGGATCGAAGTGGACGTTGTCCTCCTCCTCGCCCGGCAGGTCCGCAACGGCGGCGCTCGGGTCGAGCACATCGAAGTTGGTCTGGCAGGCGAAGGCGTTGCTGGCGACCAGATCCTGGAATTTCTGCACCGAGTCCACGCACAGCTTCTGGAACTCGTGCAGGTCGTTCAGCTTGGTGTAGCACAGTGTGCAGAGGTTCTTGGGGAAGCCGTCCGCCTGCTCCACGGACAGCGAGGTGCACACACAAAGCTTCTTGGCCAGGCCGGGCACCAGGAAGAGATCGTAGGCCGCCGTGTTGTCCAGCGCGGACAGACAGGTGCGGCACACGGTGTGTATAGAGTATTCTCTGCCGTCAGACATTGACATATTGCCGGAAATGGACGCCGAAATCCGGAAATTGCAGGCTTGCCGAAATATTCTTTGCCGAGAAAAAAAATTCCAATTTGTCTTCTTCTTTCTTCTTCTTTTTTTGATTGAATACAACACTAGCCAGTGTGACCAATCTGATTTATATATGTAATGTACAAATGTACGTATACGTAATGTGTACATATATTTAATTTACGTATACGTGATATGCAAATATATATATATACACACGACTCTTCCCATACAAATGTATCCAATAAAAATTCTTTTGCAAAAAATATGTGAAAGGAATTGCAAAATCCCCAGTTTGAGTGTGACCAGTGTGACCGCCTTGCAAATTAACACCCTTAAAAAATGGGTGGGAAACTTAGCTAAACAAGAAACGTATTCAAAAAATATCAGCGAGTAGATTACAGTGGTGGTTCGTATTATGGTTAAACTGGAAATTATAGTCAGTGTCTTAAATATTGAATATATCATTGGAAATAATCTCTAGCAGAGCCTCAGGAGCTATTTCTCCTAGTCTCTAGTTTTTAAACTAATTGTTAGCTTTATATAAATAAATTAAATAAATAATCTCTAGTACTTTCTATTACTAGACGATGCTTAATCAATTCGTGCCGTTTTAAAGGTCGTTCAAGTTCAAGGAGCTCGTAGAAAAAGAGCGTAAAATTATGATTAAAAATAATTTAATATATGTATGGGTTAAATAGTATTGGCTTAAGTTTGTAAATATTCTCATAGGAAAATCATATCTGCCTTTTTTGTCTATAAGCCTAAAATTTCCATGATATATTACCTAAATAAGGCCTCAGTAGCTAATGCCTAATCCTAATCTCTAAGTTAGCTTTTAGTTTTTAACCAATTGTAAGCTTTATATAAATAAATAAAATAAATAATCTCGAATACTTACTATTACTTTACGATGCTTAATCAATTTGTGCCGTTTTAAAGGTTGTTTAAGTTTAAGGAGCTCGTAGAAAAAGAGAGTGAAATTATGATTAAAAATAATTTAATATAATAATATTAGGTTTAAGTTTATAAATATTCTTTTAGATTAATCATATCCTACTATTTTTGCCATAAGCCAAACATTTCTATAAAATTTTACCCAATTAAGGCCTCAGTAGCTAATGCTCCTAATCTCCAAGTTAGCTTTTAGTTTTTAAACATTTGTTAGCCCTATATATGTAGATAAATAACCTAAATAAATCTTCTAGAAGTCAAATTACATCTTCTAGTGAGACTTAACCTTAATATCCCTTAATAATATCAGAATTCTACGAATATTTTGACTTTCTTTCAAAATATGTATTTAAAATCTGATTGGTATAATATTAGATCATCTTGATGTAATATCTAATAGTTAAAAACCAACGTTAATTTGTTTGCTGGGAAAATAATATATATCTTCAATATAACGTTTACTGAAACTGACATAAACGAATATGTCACTAGGAATGCGAAATTGACCATAAATCTGCTGTTTTTTTAGTGGTATTTTTAGACATTAAAAAACCCTTCTTCCCCTGAAAGTAAAACTCCCTTAGCTAATATTTATATAATTTTTAATCCTTTACTCTAAGTAAGCACGGGAGACATTACACGGAAAACACAAAATACATATATTGCATGTATGTATAAAGTATAAAGTATAAAGTATAAAGTATAAAGGTATGTAAAATATATATAATATAAAATCTAAAGTAAGTGCTCATATTGTAATATGTACGCGGTTAGTGAATTAATTAAGAGGGCTTAGGGCTCATATAATCCTACAATCTGATCCAGCTAGAGAGCAATTCGAGGCATGCTTTGCTTTTTGCTTTTTGCTTATAGAACCTTTCGGAATCCGGACAGTGGTAGCTGCTGATGAAGTGGATAGTCGCTAGTCGTAAGATAAAGCCAATTCCTGGATGATGCCGATGCCGATGCCAATGCCGTCGCCTCTGGCCTAGACATGGTCGATCTTCAGGGCATCGATGCTGGTGCCCTCGGCCTGGGCCTTCTGCGCGTAGTAGCCGTCGTACGAGGTGGTGGCCTTGATGATGTCCTGCTGCTGCTGCAGCTTCGTCAGCTGCTCGCAGGCGGCGGCCGCTATCTTCTGCCGCTCAATGTCCGCCTTCCGCTTGGCCTCGTTCTCCTCCAGCTGATGGGCCAGCAGCTCGGCGGTGGCCGCCGCCCGCTCCACCGCCGGATCCTGGTACTGATCAAAGTTCCGTGGCTCTGCATCGGGCTCCAGCTTCCGGAACGTGATCTGGGTGGGCGCACTGCGCTCGGGCACATGCCTCCGGTTCGGCTTCTCGTGCGTCTTGATGTGCTTCTTGAGGGCCGTCTCCTGGCGGAAGTGCTTGCCGCAGATCTTGCACTCGAAGGGCTTCTCGCCCGTGTGAATCCATTCGTGGTGGCGCAGGATCTGCGCCTTGGAGAACCGCTTGGGGCAGAAGCGGCAGGCAAAGTCCTTCACCTTCTCGTGGATGATCTTGTAGTGGAGCTTCATGTTGCCAATGTTATTGAAGCCACGGCCACAGCCCGGGCAGATGTGCTGGCCCTCCTTCTTGGTGAAGTTCACCTGCGGCGACCACGAGGGCACCGACACCGAGGGTATGGGGTTGACGGCTGTGCCCGCCAGCTGGGCAATGTCCACCCGCTGGACGCGGCGCGAGTTCTTCGGCTTCGGAGGCACTGCAGCGGACCCGCCGCCGCACGCCGCCTTGAGCATGTCCTCACTGGGTAACTGATGGGGCTGCATCTGCAGCAGCCCGTCGGGGCCTGGCATCTGCATCTGTCCAGGGATCTGACCGGGCATCTGTCCGGGCATTTGGCCTGGGATTTGGCCCGCCAACTGGCCGGGCATGGGAATGTTCAGTTGCTGACGGTGCGGCTCCGAGGGCGGCAGGTCGCGCTTCTCGTGGGTCTTCAAGTGCTTGGTCAGGCTCTTCTCGCAGAGAAAGATCTTGCCGCAGATCTTGCACTCGCAGCACTTCTCCCCCGTGTGGCTCCGCTCGTGCACCTTGCAGGCGTGGCTCTTCCCAAAGGTCTTGCCGCAGTACTGGCAGGCAAAGTCCTTGCGCTTCTCGTGCACCACCTTGACGTGGTTGGACAACGCCTGCTTGTTGTGGGAGGCATGGTCGCACTGCCGGCACTTGAACTTCTTCTCCTTGGTGTGCGTGAGGATGTGGGCGTTCCACTCTTGCCTCGTTGTCTTGCCCACGCCGCAGTACGGGCACACATGGTTCTTGATGCCCGCATGCCGCATCAGGTGATCCCGGAGGGCACTGTTGATCACGAACCGCTTGCCGCAGATGTTGCACGGATACGGGAGCTCCTCGCCCGTGTGCTTGTACATGTGCTTCTTGAGGGCCGTGGGGCAGCGGAAGACGGTGTCGCATTCCGGGCAGGGGAAGTCGCGCAGCGGGGCCGCCGCCTTGGTCAGGCCGTGCACCTTCTTCATGTGGAAGGTGAGCAGGCGGACGCGGGGGAAGGTCTTGTTGCAGCCCTCCGCGGAGCAGGCATGCACCTCTGATAGCTCGGTGTGGGCGTGGTCAATGTGGATGCGCAGGCCGTTGGCCGTGGTGAAGCCTTTCTTGCACGTCTCCACCTTGCACTGGAAGGGCAGCAGGTCGTTGTGGTACTTCATGTGCTCCTCGTAGCGAATGGCCTTCTTGAACTTCTGGTGGCAGATGTGGCAGTCGATGATGCGGTGCAGGTGGCGCTCGTCGGCGGGAATGCGCTTCCTCTTCGGCTTGTCCCTGGGCGTTCCGTCGGGGTTGTTGTCGTCCGAGTCATCCGAATCGTCGGAGGCACTGGTGAACTCGTCGTCGTCCGGCGGCGGTGGCTTTATCTTCTTGGGCCTGCCCCGGGGTTTGCCCTTGGGCTTAGCTGGCTGGGAAGATCCGGCGCCAGGTCCTCGCATGCGCTGGGCCAAAGGAATGTCGTCGTCGCTGCTGTTCGGCTCGAAGTCCAGATCCCTATCGTTGTCGTTGCCACTCTCGATGGAGGAGTCGTCGTCAAACATCTTGATGTGACTGACGGCATCCTTGTCGTCCTCCTCCTCCTGCTTGGTGCCGTTCTCCACCTCCTCGGCCTCCTTGTCCACGTGCTCCAGCATCTTGAACACATCCTCCTCGTTCTCGATCAGCTCCATCTTGTGGTTCAGCAGCGGGTCATAGTTGATGTTCTCCTCATCCTCACCTTGGATGTCGTGCACCGAGACACTGGGGTCCAGGACATCGAAGTTGCTCTGGCAGGCGAAGGCGTTGCTGGCGACGAGGTCTTGGAACTTCTGCACCGAGTCCACGCACATCCGCTGGAAGTCGTGGAGCTCGGTGAGCTTGGAGTAGCACTGGGTGCACAGGTTCTTGGGGAAGCCATCGTTCTGCTCCACGGACAGCGAGGTGCAGAAGCATAGCTTCTTGGCCAGTCCTGGCACCAGATACAAGTCGTACAAGTCGGCGTCGTTCTGCAGGTGGTTCAGGCAGATCCTGCACAGGCTGTGGATCGAATAGGTGCGCGCCACGTCCATGTTGGTTTCTCGCGAGCGGCACTGCGGGATTGGGCGGTTTTCGTCTGCTTTTTGCGTCTCCCTCCAGCCAGCAGTAAAAAAATAATATTGACACAGAAAAAATTGTATACTCGTCGACGGTCGATCGGGCGAGTTGGGCAATAAGACAAGAACGAATTTCCATAATGCAAATATAATAAGGTGGTCTCATTAGCTATGACGGGAAAGATACATTTTCAGCTCTCTCGCTCTGCTCTCAAAAATACAATTATATAAGGTAGTTCCATCAGCTTTGTTTGATAGGGGATACAATTTCACCTCTATCTGCTATCAGAAAGTCATGCTAGCAGGTGAAAGCATTGACCAAAATATCGTCCTCAAAAGAAATACCATTAAACAGTTAAATTTTCGAGCTACCGTGGACCTCTCTCGATGAGACTACCTTATATAATTGTATCATGCTACTTTTCAGCGAGTTACTCGACGGTGGTGGGGGACTCGACTAAATCGATTTTGATAGAGTGGCAACGTTGGTCGTGAGATGGCATTAACCCTTGTTGTGATAAAAGTTTGTGAAATTTATATTATTTTTTAAGATTTATATATCAACCTAGATTTGCGAAAGAATCGTATTTCGAAAAATCAAATTCTAATTCTAATTCTATATTTATTCAGAATAGAAGGGCAAAAAGTAAAACAGACAAACTATTTGAGTTTGTATGGTTAAGCTACTCTAACGAGGGAAAACCTAAACTTTGATTAAAATTACGCGATTTCCAAAACAAGCGACATAATTTCTAAATTTCTCTCTTTTACTTTCGCAAATTTGGGCTTATACGGTACTTTTGGTAAAGCTTCGATCACTTTATCACTATACATATATATTTGAAAAGATAGATAAAATTAATTTAATCTTTTTTAATTAATTTTTTTATATTATTGCTAATAGTCCCACATTTTTTAATTTCCAAAAATGGCTTATTTAACATATTTTAGAACAGATGAAAAAACTCCTTGGTCGATTTCTCACCCACCTCACCGAAAATGGGCTAAAATTAGTGAGCGGCGGTCACACTGTCAGGCGCACTGCAACAAATTTGTTTTGTTTTGTGTGCTCCGGCTGCCCGTCTTCCAGAAAAATGGGCACCCAGGAGCTCCAGTACTCCGTCCACTCTCTGTGTCGGACCTGCCTGGTCCACCTGGACCAGGGGAGAGGCCACGACCTGTTCCTGCTTCCAGATCTCGCCAGGAAACTGACTGTTTGCACGTCAATGGAAGTGGATCCGCAGGATGGCTTTCCACGCCACATCTGCCACCTGTGCTTTGGGAAGTTGAATGAGCTCCACGATTTCCAGGATCAGTGTGCGGCTTCCCAGAAGCGCTTCAAGGAAATGGTGGTCAACAACCAAGTAATCCCCGTTGGACAATTCGAGCCTGTGGCGGAGGAAGCAGAGGCGCTGGGCCGGCAGGAGGAGCAGGCCAGTTATGATCCCCTACTAAACCACAAGCTGGAGATGATTGACAACGAGGAGGAGGTGTTCAAGATGCTGGAAAAGGTGGAGCATGAAAGTAGCAATAACCAAGAAGATTCCTCGAGTGAAGAGGATGGCCAAGATGAGCGGGAAGAGCAGGCGGAGCAGAAGGGCTCCTCCAGCGACGACGAACAACCCTTGGCAAAGCGGAGGAGGACTCCCTGCACCGAGCGCCACCAGCATCGCCTTATCACCTGTTCCATTTGCCAGCAAAAGTTCAAGAAGTCATCGAAGTACGAAGAGCACATGAAGCACCACAACGACCTGCTGCCCTTTCAGTGCGCGGAGGAGAGCTGCCGAAAAGGTAGTCCAGGACATGGTGTTTCCAAAGAGTATTCCTTATCCCTCTGCTCCGATTCGCAGGCTTTACCACGGCGGGAGCCCTGCGGCTGCACGTGGACTACGCGCACACCAAGAAGGCGGATGAGATTCCCTGCACGGTGGAGGGCTGCCGGTTAATGTTTCCCCGCCTCCGCCTGCTGACCATTCACCTGAAGAAGGTGCACAACCAGGCAAGGGTGAGTGCTCCGCGGGCGGACCAGCCGTGTGGCGAGTGCGGGATGGTTTTCCGCTGTCCGGTGGCCCTCAAGAAGCACATGTACAAGCACACGGGCGAGGAGCTTCCGTATCCCTGCAACATCTGCGGCAAGGGCTTTCACATCAACAGCGCTCTGAAGAACCATCTCCTCCGGCATGCGGGCATCAAGAACTACGTGTGCCCGTACTGCGGGGTAGGGAAGACCACGCGCCAGGAGTGGAGCAAGCACATCCTCACGCACACCCAGGAGAAGCAGTTCAAGTGCCACATATGCGACCATGCCACCCACACGAAGCGCGCCCTGGACAGCCACGTGAAGATTGTGCACGAGAAGATTCGGAACTTTGCCTGCCAGTACTGTGGGAAGACCTTCGGAAAGTCGCATGCCTGCAAGATCCACGAGATGACGCACACCGGGGAGAAGCGGTGCGAGTGCAAGGTTTGTGGCAAGAAGTTCCTGTACACAGAGAGCCTGACGAAGCACCTGAAGATCCACGAAAAGAGCGTGGAGCGAGCTCTGGAAACTTACAGACAGCGGCAGGGCGAGGGTGAGCCGGGGGAAGTCCAAGTGGATGCGGATCAGCTCCTAAAAGTGTGCGCCGAGTCCGTGGCCACCATCCCCAAAGATCCGCGCCGCGTGGAGCGGGTTGATCTATCACAACTGGCGGGCACAGTGGTGAATCCCATTCCCACCGTTCAAATGCCGCCCAGCGAGACGCCAGCCCGCACGAAGTTTGTCCAGAAGGAGGGCATGCACCTTTGCCCCGGCTGCAGCCAGGGATTCAATAACCTGGGCAACATGAAGCGCCACTACAAGAGCGTCCACGAGAAGGTCAAGGACTTCGAGTGCCGTTTCTGCGCACGCCGCTTCGCAAACTCCCAGTCCCTGAAGCAACACGAGTGGATACACACAGGCGAGAAGCCGTACGAGTGCAAGGTGTGTGGCACTCACTTCCGCCAGGAGGCGGCCCTCATCCGCCACCAGAAGGTCCACTACGAGAAGCCACCGAAACTGCCAAAGCCACCCAAGGAAATCACCGATAGAGCTCGGGAAAAGGCGATTCAGAAGAGTGAACATCGACAGAAGAAGGAGGCGCTACGCCAGGAGATTGCCGAGGCTGCCAAGGAGGAGCTGAAGGATCTGGAGACAATACGAAGCCTGGAAAGGCAACACAACTCCTACGAACAGTACAAGGCAGCGGCTGCGGGTCAAGCTAATCTTGAATCCGAGTTGGAGGATGAATTTTAGAGCTTAATGTCTTTCCCAAATGAGTGGAGGTATCAATTGTTGGTTAATATTTAACTATTTCCTAATTGTTATCTTAGTTTTAAGTTAAAAGAATTAAAGCTGTTAAAACATCGATGGTGCTCTCACTCGATAGTCCAAACCATCGATAATATCGATACTATCGACAGAATAAAATGGGTTAACAAAAATTAACTTTGCTTAAATAAACCTATTTAATTGGCATAATTTATAAAAGATTGTATGTATTAAACAAAAAAACAAATAAATTCAATCACATTACTGTCTATATAGAATTTATATATAGATAATTTCTGATATTAATGATACAAAATTTATTTTAAATGATTCGGTTCTATTTTAAGAATATACGAATTTATGATTATATTTATTTCTATATTATATTTCTTGGAAAAAACTTTAAATTTTATACGAATTCACTGATTTGCGATGTATCGATGGTAGAAAGAAACAATCGATGGAGCACAGCATCATTGATAATATCGATAGTATTGCCGATAGTTTAACAGCTCTAAAAAGAATAAACATAAAGCAATTCTTTAGGTAAAATAATGTCCCCAGCTTCATTCCTTTTGGTTGTTTTCAATTTTTTTTTATTTTTACATTTACTTGCTTGTTATTTTGATGAGAGAGTGGGCTTAATGTTGTAAAATGATTGCAAACAGCCGGAAGGGCACGCTCCACAAATGGCTGCGAGCGCGATGCCCGGGCCGCTCATATGATAGATGGAGTGATGGATGGATGATAATGGTTAGATTCAAATGATACAAAATGCGATCAAAAAAATCTACAAGTAGATAGCAAAAATTTTGTATACATATAGGCGTATAGTATAGAGCAAGAAGTTCCCTAAACAGTGGAAAATGTTTGGTGGAAATGGTGGTCGTTCATCCTCTGGCGAGGCCCATCCCCGCCTGCCGCTGGTGGTCCTAAGGGGCCTCCGGCGTCTTTAGATTGTACTTGGCCTTGATGTTGTTCAGCTCCTCCTGCTTCTTGTCCATGTCCACGCGCTTGAAGGCCTTGTTGGACTGGTAGTAGAGCACCACCAGGTAGCGATTGCACACATTAAAGCCGGATAAATGGTCACAGGCGTTCTTCGCATCGAAAATGTCCTCGTAGACGACGAAGGCGGTGCCGCGGGTCTCCGGTGTGTTGCCCCTGTTCAGGAGGATATACGATTAATGCTGGAGAGGATTCACACAATGACAGGGACACTGTTAACTTACACGCGAATCTGGCGGATGGCTCCGAATTTGCCGAAAATGTCGTACATCTCATCGGAGGTAATTTTGTACGGCAGATTCCGCACGTACAGCAGCCGATTCACCTCTGGCGGCAGGCGGATCTGCAAGAGAAATTAAGTTTTCCCCCGTTAGTTCCATTTACTTTGTCTCCGGACGACTGGAGTTCCCTCACATGGTTGCGCTTGTTCATGTCCGGTCGCTTCGGATGTTAAGATGCGACAGGCGAGAAACTTTCACTCGACGGTATGGAAAGCGAGATGCGGCTTTGTCTGACCCCGGGATGAATGTCCTGAGCGTGGTCCTTTGTTTAAAATTAATGACTCTTCTGTCTGGCCTCAAACCCAAACAAAATTGACACCAGGGTGGCGAATGCGGGCACTCTAAACTAGTGAAAGTGTGGCCGTCCCAGCGAGTGCATCTAGAGATGGCCGCAGGTCGTGATTACAGCGAGACGTTAATAGTGGGTTGAAAATAAATCTTTCTTGCTAATTTATTTAAATATTAAGTATCTTTAGTGAAATCGGAAATAATAAAGTATTAACCTTGTCGAAATCTGTATATTTAAACCGATTTAAACTAATATTCTTTTAATAAATAATTATATTAATATAGGTTAAACAAATTAAGATAGACTTAAAAATAAGAAGTGTTATCATGCTCGCATTCTCCTTTCCCTTGAAAGACAAATAATTAATAAACAAAGACCGTGTAATTATGAATTTCGAACGTGTGCCCGTGACGGCACGCTTCCATCTCTATGGCATATAGCATATTGCCTAGCCCATAGCACGGTCACACCGAACACAACTCTACTAATTGTGCAAAGAAAAGGTGAAAAAAGAGAAAATAGTTGAAAAACTCGCAATATTTCCAACCATTTTAGTTTTAAATCACAGCCAACACCCAAAGGTGAGTCTGGGGACCAGCAATGGTGGTATTTCGTGCGCGAAAAGGTGTTTTTTCAGGGGCGCGACTAGGTCCGTGGAATATGGCGGTGGCAGGCGGGCGGGTACGGTTCGGTTTGGGTTTTTTCTCGCTCTTGGTTCTGGGCAGGAAATTGCACTCGCCCCGCGCGGGGGGAAAGTCGGACGGACACTGAAAATAAACGCGATTGGGGCAGTTTTACATGGCAGATGCGGACAGATGATGTAAATATCATATCAGCAGACATGCTATGTGCGTGTATGCGGTGCTGCGGGTTTGCTTGCCAAGTGCGCCTGTGTGCGTGAGTGGCCTCGACCACTCGCTCGCGCTCTCGCTGGGGCTCTTCTTCCTCTTGTTACTTTGCTACCCCTGCTGACGGGAGGGCATTAACCCGACTTGATCCGCTCCGATCTCCTCCTGCAGCAGCCGCACCAGCAGCAAGATGACGTGGGAACCACAGGGAGACGGTCTGCAGCAGATCATAGCGATCCTCAAGGAGTCGCAGTCACCGGACACAGCCACCCAGATGGCGGTACAAATGGTGAGTAATGCCCATGCCCCGTCGGCGCACAGCTGTTTTCCTTTCCCATTTCCCTGGAATCCCCATCCATACTGATCCGCACTCGCCACAGAAACTGGAGGAGTTCAATCGCTATCCAGACTTCAACAACTATCTCATCTACGTGCTGACCAAGCTGAAGACCGAGGACGAGCCGACGCGCTCGCTCAGCGGCCTGATCCTCAAGAACAACATCCGCATGCACGGCAGCACCCTGCAGACGGAGATCGTGGAGTACATCAAGCACGAGTGCCTGCAGGCCGTGGGCGATACCTCGCCCCTCATCCGAGCCACCGTCGGCATCCTGATCACCACCATTGCCAGCAATGGCGGTCTCCACAATTGGCCACAGCTGCTGCCATCGCTCTGCGAAATGCTCGACAACCAGGACTATAATGTGTGCGAGGGCGCGTTCAGTGCGCTGCAGAAGATCTGCGAGGATTCCGCCGAGATCCTGGACTCGGCGGCGCTCAACAGGCCGCTGAACTTTATGATTCCCAAATTCCTGGACTACTTCAAGCACAGCAGCCCCAAGATCCGCTCGCACGCCATTGCCTGCATCAATCAGTTCATCATCAACAGGTCGCAGGCGCTCATGCTGAACATTGACACCTTCATCGAGAACCTGTTCCACCTGTCCTCCGACGAGGACCACGAGGTGCGCAAGAACGTGTGCCACGGACTGGTCATGCTGCTGGAGGTGCGCATGGATCGCCTGATGCCGCACATGTCGCAGATCATTGAGGTGAGTTCGGGGACTAAATTTATTTATCTTTGTAAATGTTTAGCTTCATTTTGTAGTAATTTATAATTAGAGCTGTAAAACTATCGACGATACTATCGATATTATCGATGGTGTTGTGCTCCGCGTCACTATCGATTGTTCTTTTTCACCATCGATACATCGCGTTAGCAGTTAATCAGTGAATTCGTATAAAATTTACAAGTTTTTGCCAATAAATATAATCTTCAATTTGTATATTCTTAAGAACGGACCAAAACATTTTTCTTTAATTTCCAATCATTAATATCAAAAACTATCTTTATATAAAATTTATATAGACAGTAATTGTGATAAATTTTCTTTCATTTTTTGTATTACATAAAATCTTATATAAATGATGCCATTTAATTTGGTTTGTTTAAGCAAAGTAAATTTTTTAAAGCCATTTTATTTTGTCGATAGTATCGATATTATCGATGATTTGGACTATCACTGTCGAAAATATCGAGTAAGGGCACTATCGATGGTTTTACAGCTCTATTTATAATGTAGCTTTAACGTTTCCCCTCTCTAATTATATTTCTTTTGTAATATTATTAATCTTTCACACTTATTTCTTTCTATTAATATCTAATTATTCAAGTAATTAATCCGAGATATTCCCTCCTTCCCCTTTTCAGTACATGTTGCTGCGTACCCAGGACTCCGATGAGGGTGTGGCTCTCGAGGCCTCCGAATTCTGGCTGTCGCTGGCGGAGCAGAGCATCTGCAAGGATGTGCTGGCTCCCTACTTGTCCCAGCTGGCCCCGGTGCTTGTGCGCGGCATGCGCTACTCGGAAATCGACATTATCCTGCTCAAGGGCAACGTGGAGGAGGATGACATGGTGCCGGATCGTGAAGAGGATATAAGGCCGCGCTTTCACAAGTCCCGCACCCACACAATCAAGAGCGGCCAGGAGGCAGCGGGTCAGGCGGGCGCGGCTGGCGAGGATGACGACGACGACTTCGACGACGGGTTGGACGACGATAGCTCGCTATCGGAATGGAATCTGCGCAAGTGCAGTGCCGCCGCCCTCGATGTGCTGGCCAATGTGTTCCGCGAGGACTGCCTGCCCGTGGTGCTGCCCATCCTCAAGGAGACGCTGTTCCACCAGGAGTGGGTGATCAAGGAGAGCGGTGTCCTGGCCCTGGGCGCCATCGCCGAGGGCTGCATGCAGGGCATGATCCAGCACCTGCCCGAGTTGATTCCCTACCTGATCAGCTGCCTGTCGGACAAGAAGGCCCTGGTGCGCTCCATCACCTGCTGGACGCTGTCCCGGTATGCCAACTGGGTGGTCAACCAGCCGCACGATCAGTACTTGAAGCCGCTGATGGAGGAGCTGCTCAAGCGCATCTTGGACTCGAATAAGCGCGTCCAGGAGGCGGCCTGCTCGGCCTTTGCCACGCTGGAGGAGGAGGCCTGCACGGAGCTGGTGCCGTATCTGGAGTACATACTCAAGACGCTCGTCTTTGCCTTCTCCAAGTACCAGCACAAGAATCTGTTGATTCTGTACGATGCCGTGGGCACGCTGGCCGATTCCGTGGGCCATCATCTGAACAAGCCGCAGTACATAGACATCCTCATGCCGCCGCTCATTGACAAGTGGAATCTGCTAAAGGACGACGACAAGGACCTGTTTCCGCTGCTCGAGTGCCTGTCGAGCATTGCCACTGCCCTGCAGTCGGGCTTTCTGCCCTACTGCGACCCGGTCTACCGGAGGTGCATCTCCCTGATCGAGCAGACTATCAACCAGGAAATGGTGGGTAAGCAAAGGGAGTTTATAATTTATATTTATGCTTAAATCTCCCTTAGCTGTGCAAACAAAACCAAACTTTTGAGCATCCCGACAAGGAGCGCATGATTGTGGCTTTGGACTTGCTGTCCGGCCTGGCCGAGGGCCTGGATCGCCACATTGAGACGCTGGTGGCCAACAGCAACATTATGCATCTGCTCTACCAGTGCATGCAGGATGTGCTGCCAGAGGTGAGTGGAAATCTAATTAATAAAAGGTTTAAATTGTAAACTCCTAGGTTTTTATTTTAAAATAATAACGGCGGCTTGATTTTATTTCTAATGATCGTTCTTATACGCCTAAACCAAAGTGACCGTATATTTTTTTCTTAAAAATCTAGCGTTAGGACTATTATCGATAACATTATCGATAACAAACTGTGACCGTGTAATAC
Source organism: Drosophila tani (assembly GCA_008042535.1). Taxonomy (NCBI): domain Eukaryota; kingdom Metazoa; phylum Arthropoda; class Insecta; order Diptera; family Drosophilidae; genus Drosophila; species Drosophila tani. The sequence continues at coordinate 73,994 of VNJO01002249.1, read as the reverse complement.
AAAATGAAATGTTCACATTATTCTAACTATTGAGTAATTTCAGGTACGCCAATCCTCCTTTGCTTTGCTGGGCGACCTGACCAAGGCCTGCTTCCCCCATGTGCATCCCTTTATGGCCGAGTTCTTTCCCATTTTGGGCCAGAATCTGAATCCCGACTTTATTTCGGTGTGCAACAATGCCACCTGGGCCATTGGCGAGATCTGTATGAAGCTGGGTGAGTTTAAGGAGTAAAGGATATAGGTAAAGGAGCTCTTGAATATTTAATTTTTATATTAAAAGGTGAGGAGACCAAGCAGTACATACACCTGGTACTCACCGACCTGTTTGTGATCATTAATCGACCCAACACGCCCAAGACTCTGCTGGAGAATACAGGTGAGCCGTTTGGGGCTGACATACGTCGATATATATTTATGTATATATTATATTTATATATGATTCAGTATGTATGTGTGTATGTGGATCTCTGGACATTTGTTTCTGTTTTAGTTTGTGTTACTTGTTGCATGCACTCGAGCAGCAACGAAACAAAATCGAACCTCATTCCCATACAACATGCATAGAATTTATTAGATATAGCCAGCCGAGAGAGAGAGAGAGAGATTGATATATATTCGAGAAAAGCGAAAGAAAAGCGAACTCTGTGTGTGATATTGATTTATTCAGTTGATTTATTTATCTTACTTTTTTCCGTTCCTTTTAGCAATAACAATCGGTCGTCTAGGTTATGTGTGCCCAGTTGAAGTGGCTCCTTATTTGCCCGAATTTGTACGACAGTGGTGTGTAACACGTTTTCTTATATTTAACTAGCTTATATCCCTCCCTCCTTCTTCCCCACCTCATACCTCGAATTATGCTTAAACCAACACTGAAACCCCACGAGCACACACCCCCATTCCTTCTCTAGACTCATCCACGTACTTTTCAACATCATTTAACTGGAATTTCTCAAATTTGCCTTTTAACTTTCGTGTTTTTTGGCCACTTGAGCCTAATGTTTATATTATTAATTGTTATTATAATTATACAAAAATACAGGTGCACCTCGCTGCGTCACATACGAGACAACGATGAGAAGGACTCGGCCTTCCGTGGCATGTGTCATATGATCACAGTGAATCCGGCTGGCGTGGTGCCCGACTTTATATTCTTCTGCGATGCCATTGCCTCGTGGGTGAATCCGCCGCAGGATCTGCATCAGATGATACAAAAGGTAAGCCTAAGAAGCTATATTTAATAGAGCTGTAAAAACATCGATAGTGCCCTTACACGATATTTTCGATAGTGATAGTCCAAACCATCAATACTATCGATACTATCGATAAAATAAAATGGTTTAAAAAAGAAATGTTATTTTGCTTAAACAAAACCAGATTAAATGGCATAATTTATATAAAATTTCACATCACATTACTGTCTATATAGATTTTATATAAAGATAGTTTTTGATATTAATGATTAAAGTGTAATTAAAAATATTTGGTCCGTTCTTAGGAATTTAAGAATTTATGATTTTATTTATTTTTATATTATATTCACTGATTTCCTGCTATGGCGATGTATCGATGGTGGAAAAAAGCAATCGATAGTGACGCGTAGCACAACACCATCGATAATTTCGATAATATCGTCGATAGTTTTACAGCTCTAATATTTATTCCATTTATTACATTTAATATGGCGGATCCAGATCCTCCATGGCTTCAAGACCCAGGTGGGTGAGGAGAATTGGCGTCGATTTGTGGATCAATTCCCGCCAACTCTGGCCGAGCGCCTGGCCACCATGTACAACATCTAAGGCTCCCCAAGCAAGCAGCAAAACATCTTAACTAGACAATTATGTACAAGTATGCGTAGTAAGCATGTCGTCGTCTTAATCCTTAGCCTGTTAAGTTATCCGATTCGATGCTGTTCGAATGCTACGTTAATACTGAAATCTAAGCTTATAGAAAAAAAAAAGAAAAAACTAAAAAAAAAAAAAGCAACTGCATAACCTTACATTTAACATATATCAATATATATAATCTTATAGAGAAGAGCTAACCCCCACACAAAACACTAAAGGATCCTAGATCTAACCAGAAGTCTGTCCGCTTCCAGTATATGAAATGCCAGAAGATCATGTGTTCCGGCCGTACTTAACCGGATTCATAATAATAATAGACAAAAAACCAACCAATCCATCAGTACACTTAGTTCAAAACCGAAAATCTAGGATTTAATTATGCAGGGCACACGGGTGCTACTCATAGGTAATAAAGGAAACTAAAAAATCGTCTTAAAGAGAAATAATATTGCGGGTTCGTGTCGCGGTAATTATAAACAAAAAACTAAAACAAAATCGTTGAGCGAAAGCGTTGGGCCAGGTGGGAAATCAAAGCAAAAATGTATAACCAAATAATTTCAGCAAAAGGAAATGTCACACAAACCAAACAAAGACTGAAACAACTCCGTTCAAAACCACAGACAGCACACTCACTCACTCAGAACAGAAGAAACTGAGCCCAGCGCTTTCGCAAATAAACAAATAAATAAATAAATAAATAAATCCCAGAAACAAATCGTCGCGTTTCGGATTTATAACGGTTTCGCGTTCGCGTTCGCGTATTCGCCGCTCGTCGCTCGTTCGTTCGTAATCGTAATCGTAATCGTCGTATCGTCGTGGTATCTCGTCGGGTAAATCGGAAAATCGAAAAATCGAAAAATCGGAAAGGAAAATAATACAAGGATAACGATAATATTGCAACTGTTACTGATACAAATTTACTTATACACTAAACGATGATATTCACATATATATATGCTATACAAAATTAGGTGTTTTTTTTTTTTTGGTTAGGGAAAAGAGAGAAAGAGAAAGGGAAATTTTTGAGATTAGGATTTTGTTGAGTATCATGATATATATTTATTTTTGTGCGATCCTTTAACTGAATACAAAAGCAACCATTGACTGATCACTTTTTAAAGTATTATTATATAATTTTTGTTGTTTAAGAACAATTGTAATTAATTAATATTATTATTTCACGCGAAACCTTTGCTATTTGATATTTGCTTTCATTTGTATAGGCCCGTATCATTTTGTAATGATTGTACAGAACAAATTTTTTACGATTATACGATTAGGTGTAAAGTTGACTAAAACTAAACTAAATGGAAACAAAAGTCTTTGAAATTGTCGCGGAACAACACTGGAAAACAAAAAATATAAAGCTAGGGAAAACTAAAAAACTAAACTAAACTATAAACTCTCAGTCGAAACAAGTGAAAACCAAGTAAATCTAAGTAATAGTATTATGTAATTATGCAAACCGTGTTTACGTTTGTGTTTTTATTTCGTTTTATTTTTACTTTTGAAAATATGGGGGAACGTGTGATAATAATGTAACTTCGGGTCGTTCGTTCGCGTCGCGTTAAACTCAACTCAAGCTAAATGAAATCTAACAACAAGGGACTTTCGCCCCCGAGTCCCAAATATAATACCAATACTTGATATAATATAATACTGAAAAAAACGGTCTAACTAAAAAAGTGAAGCAATTGCTAAAGCTGAAACTAAACTAAATGAAAAATCGTGATTTCGTTGTACCTTAATCCGGATTCATCGCGGAATCCGGTCGCGTTCGCGTGCGTTTGTATCTCTCTCGGGTGATCTTAGTGATTAGCGTTTAAGCAGTAAACAAAACAAAAAAACAAACAATAAAAACAAACACAACAACTACACACACAGAACACACTCATATACACACCAAACACATATACATACAACTATATAAAAATATATTTATAGATTTTATGCAGCATAGGTTTTTGTTCTAATAAATATTACGATGTGAATAGGGAATAAACAAAAACAAAAACCAAGAGAGTAGGGAAAGAAACTAATTAAACAAAATGCTAGGTCAAGTTAGGACAAGAAATTATGATGAAGAAAAATCAAAACGCAAGATTAGGGAATTATTATTTCATATTTATTACAATATTTACACGTGTATATGTAATTAAAATCTTGATAAGAACAAGCCCATTGTTTTTAGTCCTTTACAAACACACACACACACAATCTTTCATATTTGTTGTTGTTTATTTAACCGAATCAATTACCAATACTAGTTAATATTGTTTTAATTGTAACACAAACACACACACACTGCATATACACACATCCTTTTAAAACACTCGGTTCTTGCAATAGGCCTTCAAATGTCTAACGAAATTGATTATATCTATACATTAAACATTATAAACATTATAAAGAACATATGCATATATACATATATGAAGTACATGCGAATATGCCTAATCCCTACATCTAGCTGTATGTGTATCCCAGCATATATTGGCCAACTAGAGATTATCCTTCTGGAGTTTCAATATTTGTTTAACGGCAACTCCATTTAAAAATTCAACTATCTATCCAGATTGTGTAAATTGAAAGGAATATATATATCTGAATAAATATGTATGTATAACATTACCATCAACAAAAGCCTTATTGGGTTTAAGGGAACTGCATGAGAAAGTTATGAGCTGGCAAAGCAAAGTAACAGAGATGGACACATCGCAACCCAAGGAGAAGCTTAATTACAAGGGGAAATCAGCGACCAAGAGGAAGTAGACCAACACCGAGATCTCTTGATGGAACTGCGAAGTATAAGCACGATTTTATAGTAAGAGAAAACACGGCTCCGGTAAGCGCCTTCTTATGAAAACGAAAGGCACTACTGGAAAAATGGAATATTAAGTTTGATGGGAAGAGTAGTGTCATGTCAGTCGAAAGCTTCCTTATCCGAGTAGGATATTTTAAAGCCGCGATCCTCAAGCCTATGCCCACGCATCACATTTGCTTTTGTAAAATCCCACAGCATAGGCTTTGTGTGAGCCCATCCCATAGGTAAGGTTTTCGATCCCACGGCGCTATACACAAACAATTTTGCACATTCCTCTTTGTGTCGCGTGTCCTATACTGATAAGACCGAGGTAGAAAACAACAATTTCATTGATATTTTTTTCTCACCGCTAATCCCAAAAGAATTTGTTCTTGTTTCTACACTGAACATATTTTTCTTCTTTATGCTTAATTCATTCGCATTCTTTGAGGTAAATTGGTAAATTGAGCGATGAATTGGCAAGTGCCTTTCTCTCCGTGTACATCTTGAAATAAAGCAAAAGTGTTTTTACAAGTGTGCATATGTTTTCTTTTTTTTTGTGTTGGTATATGCCCTGCCATAAGGCAGATTTTAGCACCCCTGTTTTAAAGAGATGAAATGAATAGATGAAATTACATTGGTTATTGACTGTCACTGGAGTCAAATGGTACTGGGAGTAGCTTGAAGACCTTGCTAGTTACTTTGAATTCTGATATCATGAGCTGACTATTGAAATGACCAAAGGGGGTAAGCATTAACAACAATAACCACTCTTATACACATTACGAAAGACAAAAGCCCGTCGCTTCGGTATGTGAATTTGGATTTTGTAAGCCTCAGCTCACGGTTTTTAGCTTAAAAAACTCTCAAGAGTTTTGTATGTCTGAGATAATAAACTCTCTGGGAACTAAACAAGACACTACTCATCTTAGATCAGTCTGACATTCTATTAAACGTAAAATAATCTTTTTATTACGAACCCAAAAGATAAAACCTTTTTTTAATTGAATAAAAATGATTTGATATATTTATTGATTCTTCAAAATGACAAAGTTAAAAAGAAACACAAGACTTTAAGAGTTTAAGACATGATAAAAAGTACAGATATTACACATGTATATATGGCTTTAAGAGATTGGCACAAAAGTTTGGCTTATATTTGTAAGAGATATACGACGTGTGTCTTGGCCAAGGGTCCATTATCTATCGGAAACCCCCGGACTATAACCACAAGACGTCGATTTTGTTCGATTTAGATTTGTTCGTTCGTTGTCCTTGGACTTGCTTAGTTTTCTTCAACTTTCCATTATTTTTCCTGGCATCCTTTCATAGACTTGGTCTTATCATAGGTCCTTTAAGAGTTTCACGGCTTCACCTCTAGTTGAGGGGGCAGACGCCTTGCCATATGTCGCCGACGACCATGCTGGGCGTAATGTTGACCAGCTTCTTGTTGATCTCCACGCGGCTGATGCAGCCCTTGAAGGACTTGCGCGTCTTGATGCCCGGCGCCTTGGAGAAGGCCAAGTGGCCGCCCATGAAGAGTGGCCTATTGGTCTTGGTGGCGGCTGAGCCCTCGTTGCCCACGCCCGGATTGGAGCTCATAAAGTCCACGGCAATGTTGATGACAAACTTGGATTTGATGGCCTGAACGTTGCGGGTCTTGCCATCGCAGAAGCTCTCGTTGTTGGGCAGCGTGAAGTTGGTGGTCACAATGTTCTTGGCATCGGACTTGACCGTGAAGTACAGCGTGTTGTCCACCAGCTCGAGGATGGCGTACGAGTTCTTGCCATGCACGGAGAAAAGCAGCCCATTGGGATCCCTAGGCCGGAAATCGAAGCTGATGGTCATCTCGGTGCCGACGGCGAAGCGCTCGAAGAGCTTCACATACGCCGTCTGGCTGTTGAAGAACACTCCGCGCTCCACCTGCTCGGAGCAGGGCACCACACCGAACTCTGCCGGTGGCGGCTCCAGGTCCACGCTATCGAACTTGAAGTCCTTGAGGCAGCCATTGTAGTACGGCGCCAGCGGGTTGTACCCGGTGGAGTTGCGCACCCTGGACTCAATGAAGCTGTTGACGCCTCCAAAGTACACTGGCGCCTCGACAGCCAGCACCGGAGGACTGCGATTAGCATCCAGATCCAGGGAGTTGGGCTGCTCCACCCGATCGATGAGCAGGGTGACCCTGCGGCTGGTGCGGATTGCCTCCACGGTGTGCCACTTGCCGTCATTGAGCTCCGCCTCGCTGCTGATGTTGGCCTGGAGCACGGCGCCCACGCGCACATTGTGGTACACCCGGCCGTCCAGGAGATAGACGGCGATGAAGTCCTCGTGCTGTTTGCTGCCCGCGTAGAAGAGCAGGCCGTTGGGATGGTCCGTGCGGAAGGAGAAGGTCACGTCGTGGTGACGACGCAGCTTGGCCGGCAGCGGGTTGATCTCCAGGCGTTGCTCCCGATTCTGGTAGAAGCGGTAGCCTGCCTCGGCAAAGTCCACATCGAAGTTGGGCTGCTCCGGGAGCTTGCAGCGCTTGTCGCTGGGCAGATTCAACTTGGTGGGTGGCCGCGTGGTCAAGGGTCGTTGGGGTTTGGCGGCCTCCTTTTCTTTCTCTTCTTCCTTGTCTAGGTCCTCATCGATGGCCATGGGGGACTGAGTGGTTGTCGTAGTCGTAGTGGTTGATGTGGTGGTCGTGGTTGTCGTCGTCGTCGAGGTTGTGGTGGGCGTGGTTTGAGGTGCAGGAGCAAAGGTGGTACGCTGGGGGGGCTCCAGCTTTCCGACCTCCCAAGGGTTCTCCAGCACATCGTTGGCTCCACTGGGATAGTAGGTCGGGAGCGTGTTTGGCTCGTAGGCTGGAAGAGAGATCAATAAGGATTAAGTTGGTAGGATTTGGGGATTCAAGGAGCTTGAAATTAGGTTAGGATTTAAGGCGGGAGTATTCCATGGTGAGGACACTCTTTACTCACCCAAAACATGTGGAGGACAGCCGTTGATGTTGCCATTCTTCTTCTCCGCACTGTTGGCAAAGTTAATGATCTCCTCGTTGAGGGTCACATCGCTGATGCATCCCACAAAATAGGCCAGGGAGGCCAGGGCGTTCCTGGGCGTGCGATAGTTGTCCGGAAGACCAGCAAAGAAGATGTCGCCACCCTCCAAGATCAACGGTTGCGGAGTGCCAAGTCTGCCAAGATAAAAAATATGAATAAAAGATCTAACAGAGAGTAACCTCCAACCCACCTCTTGGTCTCCACATCATCAACAGAGAGTCTGAGCTCTCCCTCGTTGTGCTGCACCGTGACCACATGATCCTCGCCATCGTTAAGGTTAAGCTCATCAATCAACAGCTGGCTACCCATGCTGTTCAGCTTGAGCACACCCTCATCCAAGCTTAAACCAATGTGCGAGCTCTGATCATGATTGGCGGCATAGAAGAGCACGCCGTTGGGCTGGCGGGTCTTGAAGTGTAGCACCACATGCAGATTGTTGTTCAGGTAGACGTTGTTCATCCTCAGGAAACCATAGTCATGCGGGGCATACGAAAGCACCGTGGAGAATCTCTCCGAGCAGCCTTCCTCTACGCCAGTGCCATTTACATACTCCGTCAAGTCCACGACCAGGCCACTGATCACTACATCGTCAATGCAGCCCTCAAAGTTGGGCTGTAGACTCAACGTGCTGTTCACGCGTCGAGGATGGCCTCCAAAGAACAACCTCTTGAGTCGGGGCAACTCCTCATCCGCTTCGGCAGGAGCCGTTTGGCGGGACAGGACCTGATCGTCCACCGTGAGTAGGCCATCGCGGTGATCCCGCTCCGCCCGAACCGTGTGCCATTGGTTGTCGTTGTAGTGATTCTGGTTGGCGGACACCAGGCCGCCACCCTCGCCCAGGCTCACATTGAAGTAGATGGCGCCGTCAATCATCTCGATGGACATGTAGTGCTTGTCCCGGCCGTAGAAGAAGAGCAGGCCGTTGGCCGTGTCCTTGTCCGCCTTGAAGCGGAACTGGACACTGGAGCGATCCTTGAAGTTGGAGGAGGCCTTCAGTTGGGCAAAGCCGTTGCCCTTAAAGCGCAGCCCCGTCACCGGTTTCTTCTTCTCCAGCAGCACATCCCGCTCCCGGGCGCCCTCCCGGTTGTCCTCGGCGAACACAAAGTTCCAGAGTCCCACGTTCTCGTCGCCGATCCTCAGGTCCTCGATGTCGCCCACGAAGGAGTTGGCATTGAGTTCCTTGGGCGCATTAAAGTCTGGAGCAGCGGGGTAGCCGCCCACGAAGAGGCGACTGTTCTTGTCCACATGCAGGATGTTCTGTGATCCCTCCAGGTAGCCAGACTTGCTGTGCTCGATCACCTCGCCGGTGGGCAGTTGCTCCCTGATCGTCAGCTTGGCATTGGGACCCGTGCGATCCACCACGGCCTGATACCACTTGCCATCGGAGACGTACTTGTCGCTGGTGATGCGCTCCGGCCCGTTGCCCAGATCGATGTTGAGGATGGGGTAGCCATTCTCGATCTCCACGGCCACAAAGTCGTTGTTGTTCTGGGCGGTCTTGTTGTCGTTGCCCAGGTACAGGAGGAACCCTGATGGGTCGGTGGTGCGGAAGAAGGTCGAGAGGTTGGTGCGAGTGGCCAGGAGCTTGGTCTTTGGCGGTGTCTTCAACTCCAACACTGTGCTGGGCCTGAACTTGACGCCCACCTTGATGCTGTTGGCTATCTGGCGGGCGGCCTCCACCTTGGCCTTCAGGTTCTCAATGTCCTGGCCCAGCTGCAGGGTCTGCTCGCCCACCCGCTGTTGCTGCTCCTCGATGTCCTCGGCCAGCTCGGTCAGCTTGGAGACGGAGCCCTCGACATTGTCCAGCTGGTTGTTGGCCTGCGAGATGTCCTTGTTGGTCAGATCCAGGTCCCTGTTGATGTTCTTGGCCTTCTCCAGCTCCTTGGGTGTCTGGACACTCACCGGCTGAAGGGTTTCCAGCACACTCTTGAGGATCTCCAGGGCATCGCTGGCGTTGGCATTCGAGTTCTTCCACAGATCTATCTGCGATTCCGCTGGGAGTTGGGTAATGAGGATGTTGATGTCCTTCAGCTTCTGTTCCGTGGCATTGTTCAGAGCGGAGATGGCCTTGACCTTGCCAGCCGAAGCATCCAGTCTTGGTTCCAGGTCATCCTGAACATTCAGCAGGGCCTGGCGAGCATTCTGCAGCAGCTCGGCGGACCGGCTGTCCGCCTGGCCAGCTCTCTCCTCAATGCCGTCGGTGATCTGGGTGGCATTGCCGGCCGCCGTGATGGCGTCCTGGCTGAACTGCTGGGCCGCTTCCACGGCCTCCACGATGCCGGAGTAGGCGGTGGCCGCCTTAATGGCAGGCTCAGCACTGGCGGTCATGTCCGTGTACTGGACAGCCAGGTCCTGGGCCTTGACCGACAGCTCGGCGGCCTTTTGCTCCGCCTGCTCGGTCAGGAGCTCCGCCTCGTTGTGCTGATCCTCCCGCAAGGGCAGCTCTCCCTCCACGTTCTTGTTGACCGAATCCAGCTCGTCGAGGGCATCCCTCAGCTTGTCCAGCTTCTGGGTGATCTGGCTCAGGGTGAGATCCCCGTTGATCAGGTAATTGCCTGCCTCCTTGATGTTCTTCTCGGCCTGCTGCTGCTGATCCGAGACCGTTTCGAACTTGGAGTTGTCGAAGGCCTTCTGGTTCATCACATTCCGGCGCTCCACGTCGGCCGACTTGTTTTGGGATTCCTCGCTCCAGTTGTACAGATCCTCCAGCTTGTCACTGAACTCTCCGATGTCGTTCTGCAGGGCGTTCAGGCTCTTGTTCTGCTCCTTGATGGGCAGCACCAGGGTGTTCACCTCCTCGAAGAGCTTGCGGGCCTTCTCCAGGACCTGCTCGTTGGGGGCCACATCGATCTTGGTCTCGTTGATCTGTCCCAGGATGTGTTGGGCCTGCTCCAGGGCAGCATCGATCTTGGTGCTCGCCGCCGCTTCGAGGTTCTTGGACAGAGACTCCACCGCGGTGATGGCTTCCCTGGCCTGATCCGCACTCTTAATGGCATCGTCGTAGGCCGTGGTGATGTTGCCCAGGGTGGTGCTCGATCTCTCGCGGATATCCACGGCATTGGCCAGGGTTTGGTTGACCTGTTTGGCATAGGACTTGGCCTCCGCCTCCAGATCGCTGTTGGCCTTCTTGGAGGGGCTTAGGTCCACGCTGGTGGGATCCAGCAACTTGACTTTCGGGTCCAGTTCGTCGGCCAGCTCGTCGTAGTAGTTGAGCTTCTGGCTGGTGAAGAATGCCAGGGTCATGCTGTTGAAGTCGGCCAGGACGCTGTCGATCTGGTAGCGCATGCGGTCGGTGACATCCAGCAGGGCGTGGTGGCAGTTGTTGCACTCCTGGCAGCCCTCGTCCTTGATCAGCACCCAGCGGTTGGGGCAGGCGTCGCATCTATCTCCGATGACTCCTGGTAGGCACTGGCACTTGCCGGTGTCCGGGTTGCACCCGAATCCCCGCGAGTATCCCTGGTTGCAGTTGCAGGGCGTGCAGCCCTCCTTGGCGTAGTTCCAGTGATCCACGGCACACCGGTCGCACTGGCGTCCCGTCACACCCGGCTTGCAGGCACAGTGACCCGTGTGTGCGTCGCACTGCGTCGAGTTGGAGGCGGATCCACAATCGCAGGCCCGGCAGCCAACTCCCGACTCGAAGCCGTAGTGATCCGGCTTGCAGCGATCGCAACGCTCTCCGATCACGTTCTCGTTGCAGGTGCACTTGCCCACGAAGGGATCGCACTCCTGGGTGCCCACATCGTCGCAGTCGCAGCTCTGGCAGTTCTTCAGCTTCACAGCATCCCCGTAGAACCCAGGAGCACACAGATTACAGGCCGCTCCAAAGGTGTTGTTCAGGCAGCGCAGGCACTCCCCAGTCCTCGTGTCGCAGGATCCCTGATCCTCGGGGATAATGTTGCCGGAGCACTCGCAGGGCTTGCACACATCCCCGAGGTTCTCGGGCTGGCCGTAAAAGCCATTGGCGCAGGACTCGCAGCGGGGTCCCGTGTAGCCCGGCTTGCACTCGCAGTGGATCTCGTTGCCGCTCTCGGAGATCTCGCAGCTGGTGGCAAAGTTATTGGAATCAAAGGGCAGGGGGCAGGCACAGATCATGCAGTCGCCGGGGCTGCCATTGGTGGCGTTTCCATAGTAGCCAGACACACACTCCTCGCAGTGATCGCCCTGTGTGCTGTGCATGCAGTTCGTGCAGATTCCGGTGGCGCAGTCGCAGGTCTCCGAGTGGCCATTGCACTCGCAGGGAATGCAGTAGCCGCCATACGGGCCACTGGGATCCCGGTAGTAGCCCGGGGCACAGTCCTCGCAGGAGTGTCCCACGTAACCGGGCGGGCAGGAGCAGAGTTCCACGGCCAGGAATTGGTATTCCGTAGTGCCATCCGCATCTTCATCGGCCAGGGTGAGGTACACATCAGCCAGGTGGGTAATCAACGTCTGCTCCCAGTAGTTGGCACGGATGAAGATCGACTTGAGATCCCTCAGGACCATCATGAAGTCCGCGCGGGAAACAGGCTTGCCGGAAACCGTCTGGAAGTTGGTCTCCACTATATGAATCCTGTTCGTAAAAGGCTGATTCCTGTTGGGCTGCTCGTAGCTCTGGTGCACCAGGACATTGTGCTCGCTGAACAGGATCACATCCGGAGCCACTATGTACTTTCCATCGAAGCCCGAGGTGAAGTGCAGGGTGTAGGCCAGGTCCCCGCCGTAGGAGGAGATGTGGCTGTTCTGGTTGAGCAGGTAGTCCAAGACGCCGAAGTAGGCGGGACGCTCGTCGTTCACCTCGCGCAGGGTGAAGTCCGCCTGTAGCGTGGTCTCGTTCACCAGGATCTCCTCCGCCGGCACCGGCCACATCTCGAACTTGATGCTCTCCGCCCGGAACTCGGGCGTGCTGATGGACACCTGCCGGAGGAGGCTCACATTGTAGACCCTGAGGTAGGCGCTGTCGCAACGCGAGGTCTTGCCAAAGCAGAAGCACGTGGTGCAGCCATCCGGATTGCTGTCCTGCAGGTTGTAGGTGCCATCGTCGCACTGGTCACAGTCCCTTCCCACCACATTCTTCTTGCAGAAACAGCTGCCGTCGATCTTGTCGCAGACCTCCAGCTCCGTGCCCGGTTTATGGCAGCTGCACTGCTCGCAGTGCGGGAAGTTGAAGTAACCATTGGCACAGACATCGCAGGCCCTGCCCTCGATGTTCTCCCGGCACTCGCAGGTGCCATTGAACAGGTCGCACTGGGTGTTGCCATTGGCGATGCCCATGTGGTTGCAGCCGCACTCCTCGCAGCCAATGACCTGGAACAAAGGGTTAACTGGGAACCTTCTGGGTTGGGGAGTGTGTATCTCACCTGATGGAATCCGTAGGTATTCGGAGCACACTTCTCGCACATATCTCCGATCACATTCGGTGGGCACATGCACTCTCCGGTGGTGGGTTCGCACATGGCGCTGCTCGGACACTCGCAGCGCTTGCAGTCAGGGAATCCATAGTACCTGCTCTTGCAGGCTCCGCACTGGCGCTCAATCACATTCGGTTTGCACTGGCACTGCCCACCAAACGGATGACACTCGAAGCTGGTGGAGCCAGCATAGTCGCAGTTGCAGGGCAAAGCTCCACTATTATAGTCGGCGGTCAGGGAGAACACGGACTTCTTGCAGAAGTCACTGGCATTGTGGGTGATGTGGAAGTGGTCGAGGCCGCAGTTCTGGATAAACTCCTTGGTCTGGTCAAAGGTTTCCTCAACCAGCAAGTCGTCATTGTATTGCTTCAGGGGCACCACCACCAGGTAGTCCAGCCACACGCCCAGAGAACGATCGTTCTGGAAGATTAGGTTTATAAAGGGGTTCCTTTTAAGGGGTATTATCCGGACTCACCGTAATGGTAAACTTGAACTCGTCGTCAATCTCGAAGGCTCCATCTACGCCAGGACGTATGACTCCTCGGCATCCTGAGCTCGATGGACAGTGCTGAATGTCGAACTTGCCATCGTACTGGTTCTTGCCTGCGGTGAGGGTGTAGTACACCTGGTACTTGGGATGGTTGGGCTGATAGTACTTCACGAGGATCACAAAGAGGTTGGGCTTGGCGTCCTCGACCTTTGATCTGGTTACAGAGATAATAGAGTTGATGGAAAGAGGTTTGAGGGAATAATAAACTCTGTACGCACTCAATCACAATAGTGGCATCCTTGTTGTCCAAATGGATCAGCTTCACCCGCTCATCCAGAGCGGCATAAGGCGGCTTGTTGGCGGCAATGCGATCCTCGTGATCGGTTTCAAACTCAATCTTCTTGGAGTCGGGCACAGAGCGGAACTTGGGCGTGGCACACTTCTCGCTGTGGATCACACACACGGGACTGGGATTGATGTAGTCAATGGACCATTGCTCCACAGGAATGGCCGTCACCGAGATGATGGGCACACGAGATTCATCGTCAATGTCAGCCTGAAAAATATCCCAAATAAGTTAAAAAGATCCTTAAAGTGTGGCTTAGAAACCCACCGAGATGGTCACTGGCTGCAGATCGTCCTTGCTGATGTAGAAGGCCCTCTCCTGACCATCATCGTTGACCGAGGTGCGGCAGATGGTGGAGTACAGGCAGGGATACAGCAGCACCGATGTCTCCGACTCGGGACTGTTCTTCAGCCTCAAATTGATGTAGTAGGTGCTGGGGTAGTTCCTCTCGCTGATGTAATCGATAACAAAGATGTACTTGCCGCTGTGCGGCACATCCACAATGTAGTTGAGCTCCTTCTGCTCACTGGTCAGCACCGGGATGTCGCCCACGTGGCTCACAATAGACAGGTGCTCCGGATCACTGTACACTTCCGTGGGATTGGTAGGTTTATCGTTGGGTCCGATGACAAATGGAGTGCCAGCTGGCTGGAAGACCTCCACGGAGGCGTACTTGTAGTGACGGCACAGCTCCATGTTCCCGAGCTCACAGGGATTCGAGATGTGGCGGGTGAGAATGCCAGCTTCGTAGTAGGCGGCGGGCAGGAGGACAAAGTAGTCCAGCATCACGTTCTTGTTGGCCTTGGTGCTGAAGACATAACGACCCGGATCCAGGACAATGGCCGAGGGTTTGAGGCCCTTGGGACCGGCGACAGTCACAAACTGGGGTTCCAAAGTGGGTTGGAGGAGGACCTTTACGCTAATTAGGAGGGAAATGGAAAGCCAGAAGTATTATATACCCTTAACCCCTAAAAAGATATAGCACTTACTGCTGATCCACCTCCAGGGGATTGTCGGAGGTAATAGAGATGGAGGCCGTGACATTCTCGGCATTGGGATTCACGTAGCGCAGGACAATCCGGTAAAGCGAAGACTTGAACACGTTCACCACGTTGTGCACCTCGTTCTGGATGGCATTGAACACCACATAGCCCTTGCTACTAAACCCGGGGAAGGCCTCCTCATCGTAGTCATACCGCACCTGAGTGCTCGAGGGCAGGGTTCCATCCTCGTACTCGTACTGGAACTGATGCAGCGTCGGGAAGAAGTGAGTGGTCAGGGGTTGGGTGCAAGCCAGACCCGTGATACGGGGATGACACTTGCACTGGCCACTGATCTTGTCGCAGACACTCTGCCAGGAGCCGCCCACATCGCAGCTGCAGTCCTTGCAGCCGAACAGAGAGGCACTGTCCAGGTCGAAGGTTCCATCGCGACACTCCTGGCAGCGCCTGCCCTGAGTGTGGGGCTTGCACGGACACTGACCCGACTTGGAGGCACACGTATCCAGGGCGGAGATGGTGCCATCCGTCCAGCAGTCGCAGTTCTCACAGCCGTCCGTGTTGCTGATGTTCAGGTTCCAGTAGAGGGGCTTGCACTCGTCACATATTCTGCCGGTCACGCGCTCCTTGCACTTGCACAGCTCACCCACTGGGACTGAGCCGCATCCAGCGAACTTGTCAATCACTCCGGCAGGATCACAGTTGCAGTCCTCGCAGCTGGGGAAGTTGTAGAAGCCCTCCTTGCAGGACTCGCACTGGCGTCCATCGAAGTTGTCCCTGCACAAACACTGTCCGTCGGCATTACAGGTAACACCCTGCGATCCATGAGAGTCGCACTGACAGGCTGAGGAATATCGAAAATATTAAATAAATTACAAATTACCAAGGAATTTCCCTTGAAGGAAACCCACCTAGACAATCCGGATAGCTGTAGTATCCAGCACTGCAAAGGGTACACTGTTTGCCCGCAAAATTGTTGAGACAGTTGCACTTTCCGGTGTTGTCACAGGTAATCGCTGAGCTTCCTGTGCTGGAGCAGTTGCAGGGCTTGCAGTCTGGGTAGTTGTAGTATCCTGGCAGGCACTGATCGCACCTAGGACCCCCGAAACCCTCGCGGCAGATGCACTTGCCCGATTGCTTGTTGCAGATCTCCGACTCCGTGCCCTGGTTGTCGCAGTCGCAGTCTGAAAAGGGTTAGAAATCCTTAGAAATACTCTCAAATTAAGAAAAGTACCTCAACCTACAGGAGCACGTGGGGTAGTTGTAGTATCCGTGCTTGCACCGCTCACAGTTGTCGCCTCCAAAGTTGGTCAGGCACTTGCACTCGCCGGTGGTCATGTTGCAGTCGTTGCTGATGGAGCCAATCTTGTTGCACTCGCAGGCCTTGCACTCGGGGAAGCCGTAGTAGCCCTCGGCACACTGCTTGCAGTAGGCTCCGGCAAAGTTGATCTTGCAGGGACACTGCTGGCCGCTCTCCGCCTCGCAGTGGTAACCATTGGTGCCGTTCAGGTTGCACTCGCACTCCCGGCAGTTGGGATAGCCATAGTAGCCGTAGGCACACGAGTCGCAATTCGGAGGCTGGAAGGCGGCACGGCACTCGCAGTTGCCGGTCTCCTCCTCACAGTGTCCGGTGGAGTAGAAGTAGTCGCACTGGCAGGCTGGAAGTAGGAATGAGTAAGGGAAGGATCGTGGCAGGAGAGTGGTAATACTTACGACTGCAGACATCGGTCTCGTTCCAGTGCTTGCCCTGGGGTCGGTAGTACTTGGGCTTGCACTTGTTGCAATTGATTCCCACGGTGTTGTGCTGACAATTCTGGCAAACGCCACCGCCATCGTAGTGTCCATGGATGTCCAGGGAGAGGCCTTTGCGGTTGACCTCTTCGTCGTACTTGCACTCGTTGCTGTGACCATGGCAGTTGCAGGCTGAAGATATAAGGATAATGGTTAGTTTGGGAGTATTTGCAAGGGTTTTCGTAAAGTTAACCGGCTTTCTGAACGTGAAATAATAACATAGAGCACTTGACTGTGCTGCTAACTATCGATTATTGCTGTAAAGCACCAAAGTGTGCTGTAAGGCGCAACCGGAATTTAATCTAACCGCGATACTTGGACAGGGAAGGTAGACCTAAGGATCTAAGAGAGTTTGCCCGTTTCAAAGAGGTGACCGCTTTAGAAATCTGTCCGCTCAAGGAAGCTGCCCTTTCAAGGAAGGTGTCCGCTCAAGGAAACTATCATTATAGCTTAGCTTTCCATTGACTTAAAGTGTCCCCCTAAGAGAGCTCTCCTCCCAAAGAAGTTATCCTCTCAATACCTCCCAAATCCCATACTCACGTTCGCAGTTGAAGGGCCGGGCGTTGGTGTTCTGTCGCCACTTCTTCTGCTCGAAGCCGGGACAGCACTCATTGCACTGGATGCCACAGGTGTGATGCTGGCACCGGCAGGCTAGAATCCTCACCGGACTCTTCGGGTCCTTTACATCGCAAGTGTCGGCATGGCCGTTGCACATGCATCTACCTCCGATCGAGATGTCCTTTATCGAGTAGAAGTAGCGACGCGTCACCGTGGGATCCTGGCGGGCCACGGACATCAGATGTCCCAGAAGATTCTTGGTTCGCAGCAAGCGAATCCTGACATTGGTGGCTCGGGTCCATTCCTGCAGCACCGTCGAGTTGAAGTAGTTTGTGGAGCTGGGACGCTCGTTCAGCAGCATCACCGGGATCTCGCCGTTCTCCAGCGGCACGATCTTCGAGTATTCGGTGGTGCAGATGACATCGTCGTCGCGTGTAATCGGTTTGTAGGTGTCCTTGCCGAAGTAGGTCTCACAATCGGCGGGGGTATCGGAGAAATGCTGCCAGGGGGTCCAGGTCTTGCCGTAGTCGGTGGACTTCTCCAATGTCCAGAGACCCGGACGCGGGGAGTTGCCCATGCGAATGAACAAGTAGGCCACATGGAATTCCTGCGGAGATAAGGGAATGTCGGAGATTAGTTTGGAGTTTTTTTGGGCAAGGAAATATATAAGGGAGTTTATATTAAAGATACGGTATAAGTAATTATAATAATTATATTGGAGTAATGGCTAAAACTTGAGAAGATAAAAAGGTTCAGATTTCAATGTCTTAATACCACAAAAGCCAAGATAAGGTTGATCTCTGTGTAAGTTTTTTGTTTATACAAAAAGGTCTTTAAACTTTATGTAATACAGAATATCTTTGTGAATAATATTAAGAGCCTTCAAATAATTAATTTATCTTTGGAAATAATTTTTTTTATGACTAAACATAATGTTCCTTTCTTGGTTACTTTGCTAATTTTTCCCCCAGAAGCTCAGAGTCTTTCAGTCTGTGGACAAAACTCACTTGGGGCAAGCAAATTCATTGAAATTTATTAGTCGAGTGTACACATCACAGATACACACTCACACTCATGTACAAACTATACCAAAACACACAAGAGTGTGAGACAACATGAGATCACTATGGGAGAATTAACTCCAATGTTCCTCCGCTTATTTATATTTTCTTGCCTTATGTTTGCTTTTTAATTTGGCTTCAATTGAAAACGAACCAAGAGATAGCGAGATATACGAGTGTATATATCAAGATGCAAACATTCGTTCATATCCATGAACATATGTACGATATATGTACTGGATACACATATTATGTACTCTGATTTGTTTACATTTCTGGCTGTTCATTAGTTTTGACCATGTGGAAGTTGATTCAGAATTTTTTTTTGCATAAACAGAAGTCTTGTAGAGTACAAATAGCGGTACTCAAGGAATAGAAGGGGCATATTATTTTCATTCATTGTTTATCAGTTTAAATAGGAGGTATGTCTTTTTAAAGGTACTACATAATTTTTAGCATCATTTTATATAATTTTTCAACTCGAAAATAAAGTGAACCATGGTCCTCAGTACGGGTTATCTTACATTCCAGTCTTATTCCCCAACTATATGATTCTACCCTTCTCAATTTAGAGCTCAAAAACCATACAATGTCGAATAGTCTAAATATAAACCCAAAATAGCATACATTCCGTTGCATTCTCTGAATCTAGAAAACTGCAACTAATGAGAATTAAAACCCCGGCACGGAATGTGTGGATGAGATCATGTTGGGGCTGTATAATAAGTCTTCGGGCAATTATTCTCGAAATTAAATCCGTCCCCGGACTACAATGAAAGCTCGTGGACTATGCCGTTTCCGTTGCAAGTGAGATAAGAACGTAGGCGACCCCGACTCGGGTCTTTGTAGAACCATTTCAGAAGCACTGATAATACACAAGTTGCTGTGTAGTTTCTTGCGTGCGCTGATAAGGAGGAGACTGCTCCCAATTCTTTTTTATGTCGCATGCTGGAGCCCCAAGAAATATTACGCCTTTATCGCTAACAAAAAATACAAAAAAATATATAACGAAAACCCAGAATGAACAGCGCCAAAGAGTCAACGCTCCGTGTCGGTTTCTAAGCAGCTTGTAAACCGAGACTTTCCATTCAAGCAACCGAACGAGTACATATGTACAATAGGGGTCAACTTAATAATTATTCTGTTAATTTAAATATACTAAAAAATATTTAAGTTGAGGGAAAATATTTTCTTGCAGCTTAGGAAGGCCCTACGATTATTTGTAAATCCTAAACTGGTAAAATATCACTACAAATTGCATATAAAATTTTCTAATCTGTAAAATCCCATTAAAATATTTCAAAATTCATCTGTGATACTATAATTTCGACCCCCGCTGTATATATGCTCGCACATATCTCTATATATTATATGTAGGAGCTGACATACTGATAACCCACAACTCCAAAGGGGAAGAGCCAGCCAGCAGCTACAAATCCCCGAGCTCAGCAAGATTTTTTTTCCTTAAGTTTTTTTGCTGTGTCGTCGTCGCCGTCGTTGCCGTCGAAATGAAAACCCATTAAAATTGTTTTCAAATTTTACGATCCCATCGCTCGGACCCGAAAACGAGTTGCATCCAGTGTCTGTCTCCCTCCGCCAAACCTTTTCTTGGCTTCCTATGCGTTTCTTACGAGGTTCTTCCCTCGCTTCCCTCGATGCCGGTGCTGCTTACCTGTTCGAAATTGATGGTCAAATTGACTTCATTGAATTTCATGCCCCTGGACAGCGGAGGACTCTGCCACCAGGCCTCGGTGCCATCGATTGCGTTCTCTGGCGGATGGTTCTTCTCCGGCACATTGGGATCACAATAGTCGCAGACCTACAAAAGATCGGAGAACAACACACACATGTTAGAAAGAATGAAAGAAAAGATTTTTAAAATCGAGTCCAGAGTATTTTTAGAGTCCAATTCGAATGCTGGAACGGAACACATGTGGGGGTTAGTCGAAGTGCAGGGCACACTGATAGAAAAATATATTGAAAAATATTTAGGGATTATGTAAACGATGGACAATAATAGTAAAAACAATTATTTTGTAGATATTTTCAACTAAATGTGTAGAATTGTAGTCCTTTTGATCCTTTTATGTATGATTAAATAAATAAATTGTCAAAATGTTGTATTACAAACTTTAAAAATATTACAAATGCTTTGAAAATAAGAAATACTTTTACGGTTTTTTAACTTTTTAAATAAAATACTCCAATAATCCTTAAATATTCTTCAAACATTCAAATTGTGATCCAGGTTTTTAAAAATAACTCTTAAATAAATTTAAAATGTTAACCAATTTATAAGTAATATTTAAAAAATATAAGAAGCACTCTTTAAATGTTTTTAATTTTTTTTTTAATCAAAATCTGGATCCCTAATTTATTATTTTCCAAGAACCCTTAATTTTTTCCCAGTGCACGGGCAAAGATCATCAGATATTGTGTGTATGTATACTGGCAACGATTTTTTGGGCGTTGCTGAGGAAAGACGATCTTGGATGTGTAATTACCTGTCCCTGGATGACCGAGTAGTCGATGTGGTCGTTCTCCGTATTGGCTCCCACCAGCTTGCAGTACAACTCCGCACCGTCGGTATCCTGGCCACACGTGGCCGTGGCATAGATCTTCCTTCCGGTGGCCAGATTAAAGTACGGTGGGGTTAGCTCCGCTTGGGAGTGGGTAATTGCCAGGACGAGGAGCAGGAGCAGGGCTCCCATGGAAGCCACTCGCAGCCCCATCGCGCCGACGAGAGTTCAAGCACCCGCGCTGCGATAACGATAGTCCTTCCGCCGACCACTTCCGGTTCTCTATCTCACTGCTCTTATATACTTTGTATTTCACTTTCTTATCTTTGGGTCACTTTCTTTACTGGTTCTTATTCCTTGTTCGTATTCGTAATTCCTTTTGGAAGGGAGCTCATCCAACCGCACTGGATGGCTCTTCGCGAGCAACTGACGGAACTGCAGTCACGGGCTGCCACTTTAGGCATTTGGTGGCTACACTGAAAAAAAGTTGTTTCTACAATTTAGAAAAAATTTATTAAAAAATTTACAAAAAATGTAATCAATTTTCTATTTAATACATAACGGTTCTCATTAAATTTAAGGAAGGCAAAAGTAAATAAAATAAATTACGGCTAGTTAAGTACATTTCTTAATCATAAAATATATATGTTATAATTATTCGATTTAGTCTTTTAGGCGGTTCAAATATTTGTTTAATTTTATTCTATTTATCTTCTCTATTTAAGGTGATTTTTCAGACATCTGGGCAAAAATATCGTTTTTGGGTTCGATTTAAGCAAACAATTTTTCTGAGTGTAGATCCAGAGCTAATTTGTAAATAACCGACCGCCAGAGGGAGTTTCTGGTTTCTGCGATCGGCTCCGTCTTCGGCTGTCCGTTCATCTTCGGGTATTTTGTAGCTGAAAGAGAATGAGATAATTATTTTGGTCTTTGTTTTGCTCTCCTCGTTTGTTTACCTCTGCTCTTTGTTGTTCTCCTTATTCGCCGGCCGGCCGGTGGAACGTGGAATCGGAACCACCAAGCTCCAAAACGGGTTCCGTTATCATCAGAGGAACGTTTTGGAATCGATCAGTGGGGGGCTGGTGAATGGAAGTTATTGCAATATTTGCAACATTTAATTTAAGTTAAATTTTAATTAAGTTAATAAATATATTGATAATATCTAGAAATACCTGTTTGATTTTTCCTGAAGGTGGTTGGTAACAGCAAGTTCAGAATGAATGTAAATAAAAAATAATATTTATGTTCATATTTCATTTGAAAATATTATAAATAATCTGTTTAAATTTAAGTTTAACATAAAATACTGAAATTTGAAACGTGATTTTTTTTTTTTAATTAAATACATAGTTCTATGTAGCAAATGGGAAATAATTAGCTAATATTATTAGGGTTTTATAAATACACTCATTCATTACCTTGTATAATTATAAGCTAATAAATAGGAAATAAAATTCAAAAGAAGTAAGTGTTCACAAAATGTAAAACATATTAAGAAATCATAATCTATTTTCCACAACTATAATTATAATACACTTAAAATTATAATATACTTTATCGGCTTTACATTAATATTTTCCTTAATATCTCCCCCTTTTCGTGCCACCAACTATTTAAAATAAAAAGTGTTTACCCCTTCGTGCCGCCTAATTAGGAATTTAAAAACTAACTAATTTAAATGGTCTCCAATTACCGCTGAGTTACTGGCCACGCTTCGCTTTACAAGAAGCGTTACAATTTATTGAAATAGCCTCGATGACTGTTTGGATAACCGTTATTAAATGGAAGTGCGCCAATAAATCGAAGGTGAAAAAATACTCCTCGATCGCTTCCAACCAAACCCGCTGAGGCCTGACCAAAAAATGGAAATAACGTAGAAGCAACGTAAGTTGCAGTCGGCGTCAAAACCAACCCACCATCGCCGAAAAACTTGAAGTTTATTGCTACGGCGATTAAAAGCGCCAAATTGAGAAACTTGCTATGCCAGCAGAGGCAGACCCACTCTTGAAAATCACGATCACAGCTAAAAAATTGTGCAAAATTCATGACCAAAGCGCCGACTGCGCAGCTAACTTCTCTGTCAACAAGTTGAGGCGACTTCTTGACTTCTTGATTTTTCGATCTCTCGATTTTTGGGGCTAACTGTGTTTGTCGTACCAACAAAACCCGTTTCCACCGCACGCAATGACAGCAAAAATTGCATTGATAAAGACTGCCGTCGAGTGTCAGAGTGGTTCTGGTTCTTTTTATTTGATTTCATTTTATTTATTTTTTCACGGTATTTTTGGCCCCAATCGCAGCCTCTCATGGCTGCATGTAAACGAGTTCTTGTGACGTAACTCGAATCAAGCGTCCGTTAACCGTTTGTCTTGTTCTGCCACATTATGCAATGCACGCAAATGAACATTACCGAAAAAAAATTAATGGATATATGTGTGCTTATGAAAAAAATGAGGGGAAAAAATATCAGCAGATTGCAACACCGACAAGAAGTTCTCGATTAAGCTTTGCCCACACGCCAGCAGCTATGCACAGTGGGAGGGAAATATTCATCGATTAATTGTGAAATCTTAAAAAAATTACCATATTTCGGACAGCTGCAAATGTGTTACAAAACAATGTTATTATAATTTTTTTTTTATTAATTTTTCGTTCTATCTTGCGAAAGCTCCAAAAATGAGAGACTAGTCCGCACAGAAATGGACAGACAATCAGACGGACAGACTGACGGACAGACGGACATGGCTAGAAGGACTTGATTGTTGCTCATCACGAATATATTCATAAATAAATATGCTTGCTTCAGTTTTATTCTGTTTAAGCAAAGGCAAACAATAACTAGCAAAAAAAAGAAGCTTGGAGGTAATTGACACTTACTTGCTAAAAATATTATTGTCTGCAATCGCTGCCCTAAAAAAGCTATTGCAACATCAGCAAGAAGTTCTTAATTTGTAGAACAATGGGGATCAATAAATATTAAAATTATGCTTAAGAATTTGAGCAAAAGAAGGTAAAACCTTTTAAATATAATTAAATATATTTTTTTAGTGAGACAAACTCTTTTGCAGATCCTTCTCCAATCCCACGCTTTGTGTTTGCAATATATTTCACCTCACCTCTCAGTGCTAATTAACCCATAAAAACCTCAGCGTCTCTAAGTGGCCTGACCTCTGCCACAACCATTTGCCCCACTGTGCCGCCGCTGGGCGTCGACGTCTGCGCCAGCGTCGACGTCGCAGCAGCTGGCTGCCGCTCACCAAACCGTTTTCACTTATTCGCGATTGCAGGCCCGGATCGGCGATCAATTTGGTTCTAAGTCTCGGCGCGTGTGCATGGACGCTGTTCTTTTGGCCTCCAAATACGAAAATCTTCACCATGGTGCTGCTGCGAGTGATCAAGTATCTAGTGGGTTAGTGCGAGTGATCCGTTCAGTTGTGGGTGCACAGTTATTACATCACTATCTTCCTTTATTGAAGGCTGCGTGGTGAGGGCCTGCCATGAATTGTCCCAGAACATGAGTTCGCTGAACAAAATTTTCAAGTACCATTTGCTGGAGGTCAGCTAGGAGAGCCCAGGAAGATGAGAGATAAACCCATAAAAGCACAACCGACCATTAAAATTTTTGTATATAATGCCGAGCGAGTTCGTTGCTCGAGTCTTTTGTTATGTGATCAAATAAAATGTTTTTTACCCACACAAAAAAATAATAAAACAAACACACCCCATATTCGCAATAACGGGCTTGGTTGTGGAATGGCTACAATGACCTTGAGGTAGAGTATTAATCAAATAAGAACAAATTCGTAGAGATCGAAGAATTGGAAGGATGTAGAAAGGAAATCATAAAATGCAAGGAAGCTCTGGGCAAGGTCGTTGTTTCAGTCTTTTGATTTACATCTTTTTTTAGTTCAGAGAAAATTCCTCTTCCTATTTATATATACATATTTATTTAAAAAAACTAGACCACCCTAGATTCTTTTTTATTGAGAAATATGCAAAATACATTTACAAACCTTTGCCAATAATGACACTGATGTGAACATTCTTTTTCTATGCATCTATTTGTTCTGTTAATTCGAATGGCAACTCAAACCTTGAAGGGGTTTTGCGCAACCCTTGCCCAGAGAAATCCACGTGTGAATGGCATTCAGTTCCAACTGGCCGTAACCGAGCCGAGTTGTTCTAGAGAATTACACGCTAGAGTTAAATATTTCAGAGCCTTGGAGTTTCCCCCTAAAAAGAAATCCCAGTACCAGCCAGAGACACTGCTGAAAGCATCTCGTTATGACTGATTGTGCAAATAAGCCAATATTTACAATTAAAGCCGGCTAAACAATGTTCGAACAAGTTTGCAAAGAAAAAGAAAATAAATAAAAATACAAAACTAAAACAAAAAGCAAAAACGAAAAAAAGCGATGAATTAGCATTCGTCGCCTCTCGTATTTCGTGTCGTCACACATAAGCGTCTTAAAAGAGCAGAGTGTAAAAAAAACGAATTTCTCGAATTAAGTAGCTAAAAAATCCCCGACATCATTAGAGGGCTTGGTCTGATGAAGACGTCATTCCTTTTACGCTCAACACCTCCTCCATTCATTCATTAATATGATTAATTTCCGTTCTCACAACCCGTTGTCAAGCGATTAATATATTATATCTTTGTAACAAAGATGGGTCAAGTCCAATGTTCAGTTAGTTTGAAGACGTCACCGATTAAGGTTTTAAGTTTAATGCGTATTGGATACAGGTGCCTGGCCTCATACTATGACGTCTTTATTTTGCTAAAAATATCTCTCCCTCTCTTTTAAGTTAATGTGTTTTAACACATCACGAGTTGTCTGCCAAGGCAGACAGAAAGAGGAGGTTCAGGTATAAATTTCGGAATCTTTAAGTTAATGAGTTGAACTTCTGGCTTGTTTTGGGTTATGCGGAATTAAAACCAGTATTAATCTTATAAAAAGAAAATTTAACAAGAAAATAAATGGGTTGTATTAATTATGTTTATTAAAGTGAGAGTTTTTTTTAGAATTTAAGCTATAGTTTTATATTTAAAGGAAAGACAAGGAAAAGTGAAAGGTGATCATTGTCATTATTATGAGTGTTTATTATTGTATGTACAAATATATTTTATTAATATTATCTATTATATAAAATAATATTATACGTATTTTTTTTTTATTAATGTGTAAAACAAAAAGGGAACTTCTTTTTTAAAATTGTTTTATTATTATTACTCTTTAAAAATTTGGAATAAATTGGATAAGGTTCACTGTAATTACTTTTAGATTTAGTTTTGTGGAATTAATACAAAAGTCGGCTTATATAATATTAGTTATTATTTAAAAATAATTAATAATTTTAAGTAATCCAATAATCTTTTGAACAAAATTTAAAGAAAAGACTATAAATGTAATATAAAAATAATAATTAAGGGAAACATAGTGTTAACGCAATAATTAAGAGCAGGATATTATTTAGGTCAACCGCAAAATATATTTAGACCTATTAACGGATTTAGTTCATATGAAAGTTCTTTATATTTTAATAAATAATCAAGGATATCTTTTGGCTATACATTTACATCATGTAGTTTTTGGGCTTTGCGATTCGTTATTAAAAAAGTAGTTTTACTATCTTTAAAAGTGAACTTAATTTCAGCATTTATTTAATATACTTCTAGTAATTTAATTCTATAAAAAAATTATCATAAAAAGATTATAAAAACATATTTTAACGAAAGTAATCCGAAGATCTTTTAATTTATTTACGACTAAAACAAGTTTGGCAAATGGAATCACGAGACTTTGGCTTAGAAGAGAAAGTAACAATAAAATGGAATTTTCCCTATTGATCCCTTACGAAGGATCTTCCAAAGTTAATGACACTGCTCACAAAGCCCAACATCGAGGTGATCATGGAGTGGGCATGCTTGGAGCTCTCCGTGGTCTCTCCCTTGTCACTTCTGCTGGGCCGGATCACCTCTTTCCGACTACCCGACGGCGTTTCGCCGCTGTTGAATAGTTTATCCCATCGACGGATGGGCTTACGGAACCACTCCTCTCCGCTGACCTCGTTGAGGCGGTCGTCATCCTCCCGGAAGAGTTTTGCCAATAGTCCAGCGAAGACTGGAAAAGGAGAGAAGTTATAAAAAGGAACTCAAAAACTCGATGATCCCTTGACTTACTTGTCTGCATGAGCACACATCCGACGAGGAAGAGGGTAATCATTTTGCTTGCTGAGGTCATGGCGCCTGCACTTTAGAGAAAGATAACCAAGTTCGAGCTGATAGACTAGAAATCAGAGAGATAACTGAATTCGACCTTATAGACCAGAAATCAGAGAGATAACTGAGTGAATCGGATGCCAGAGTTCGACTTTATAGACGCCGCACCGACGATTCTACGTGATGGAATGGAAAGTATACAAGTGCACGTTTCACCGAAGAAGTGATTGCTTTTATTTCATGCTAAAGCTTAGAAGTACATAGCCATAACCGTAATGAACACGACATGAAGAGTGCTACTTTTCCGAAGTATTTTTCACTAGGTTGTAGGTTCTACCCTATGGTGGGTAATGGAGGTACACTATCACATTCCGCGTCGGCATCTAGCTCGTTCACGGCGGGCTTCTGCCAATATAGCTGCTCCAGAATCTGTTTAGTTACCTCGTCCGCGAAGGGCAGCTTTGAGATGGGTTTACACCTGGTCGGCATGCCCGTGCTCCAACTGATGGCTGTAATGGGTAATTGGTTATCTATATTTTTCGGATTATCTATTATAGGTTTTTATATCCACTAACCACAGAGAAGGATCAGGCTGCTGAGCAGATAGAACTTGAGCGAGGCACTACTCATGGCTGGGATGGGCATTAACTGACAGCCGGAATACGGATGGCTCCACACTTTATATTTGACCGGAGCTCTCCGCTGATTGGTGCTGAAGGAGGAGGCCAATGGGGTCCACTGGCGCCGCGGCTGGAGATTATGCAAAGCACCCCGTCGAAGACCCAAAAATAACACAAAAAGATCTGCGAAAAAAAGCGGTGAAAAAGCGGCAAAAAATCGTATAAAAGGCTCGAGGCGTCGTTCTGTCTCATTGAGTGGGAAAAAACGCCGCCGGGCATCGGGTCGTCTCTCCTACCGGTCTTTGACGTATTCATTTCGGTCTGGCACGTGAACAGCTCGCCCCGCTAGTTGATTGATTTTTATTTTCTTTACTTTATTAATAAGCTACCTAATTAATTTACACATTTGTAAATCGGCAAAGGCGAAGGCGTCACTCATGTCTCAGACTCGTGGCCAAAAAAGAGCGTCCGAATAAGAGAGCCAGCCGACCATGCCGCGATACTCGATGGTGTGATCGGTGTTTTCAATAAGAAAGAGGGTTCCCCTTTTATTGTTACTTATCATCAGGTAATGAAATTTATTATAGGAGGAAAGGGCTGCTTCTGGTCTTGCTTTATAAGCTATTTTCGGGCCTGGAGATGGGCTTAGAGGGTTCTTTTCTATGAGTTGGGAACTCCCAAGATTGGAAGTTTACTTCTAAACTAACTAAATATAAATAATATAGTTTAATAGTTTAACTATTATTAAACTTGAATAATTACAATTAAAATATAATGTATACTTCTTGTAATAATTATACTAAGTGAATTCGATTATGAAGCATTTAGGAGCATAAATTATGTTAATTTTAATATTCCACCTTCATAAAGATTTTTAAGAAGGAGACATAAAAAATTTAAATTTACTTCAAATAGATATGATACGAGGCGACGAAAACAATATTAACGTTAGATGTATTCTCTTAAGTAACTGAAGTGTGAAAAGGTTTTCCCCTTATATACTAACAGATTTTACCTAAAACTAATTTAATAATAACCTTGACAAAAGACTTTTGCTACAGTAAATTGACTAGTTTATGCATTTTAAGGCCTTATTACATATAGTCATTTAAATTAATATCGCTTAACATATAAAAACTACGATTTTAACTGAAGATATAAGCGTAATATTTAAATCTTTCCTCCTTTAAAATCTTACTTATTTAATAATTTAATAAACCTAATTTAATCATCTTCATGACCATAAAATATGGTCCAACGTTCATAGGTGGGTGACTTTTCACAAAAATACGCCTCCATTGAGCAATAAAGGTCACTGTAGTCCTTGAAATCTGCAATTTATTGAACAAATTAATATGTTTATATTTTTAAATACATGAATTACCTTTTCCTTGTTTACAAGCTGCTATATCCAAGTGACACTTTGAGGGATATTTGCGAATGCACCTTAATTCCTCATCCAACCCACAAATGCCACTAGACTCGTCCACGTTGGCACAATCTTTTTCCAGAGGGCATGTTTTGGGTATATTTGCTCCATAGGCAAGGGTTGCTTTAAAAATAACCTGATTTTAAGGGCCTATATATTACCATATTGGAATTACTTACCCAGCCAAAAAAGGCCAATGATTAAGGCCTTCATGTTCACTTTTTTGTGAACCAACTGCGACGGTATCAAAAAGCGCAATGCGCCAGCGAATTAGTATTTATATTTCCTGGGCTAGTCTTATCAGGCATATCTTATCAGGATTTTAGAGAACACAGACAAATATTAAAGTGACGGAAGAGCTTTAGTGGTAATTGGAATTAAGAGATTAGATTCGAGGTAATTAAAAGTGCATGACCCCAGCCCCTAAAGGGGATTATTTAAATTAGAGGTTGTAACCCTTTAGTCCTCCAATATTTCAAATAAAAAGCCCTGCTTGACCCCTAATAAATTATATATCGTATTGTTTACATTCTTTATCTTTATTTATCATCTACTCCTAACACTTTATTGCTTATGGCCAACGACAGAGTGGTTTGTGTCTCAACTATCAGCTAACAATTATTTACTGCCTATTTCTGGGCTTGGAATCTTTAGGAGGCCTTCGTCTGGCTGCGATACAGCTTGGAGTAAATGCCATTCTTGGCCAGCAGCTGCGAGTGAGTGCCCTGCTCCATTATCCGACCGGCCTGGATCACACAAATCACATTGGCATTCTGGATGGTGGACAGTCGATGGGCTATTACGATGCAGGTGCGACCCGAACAGGCCGAGTCCAGGGCTTGTTGGACCACCTAAAATATTATTAAATATATTTAAAAATTATAATATAAAGAGGCAAGTGTATAACCCACCCTTTCACTCTGGAAATCCAGCGCTGAGGTAGCCTCATCTAGCAACAGGATCTTGGGATTCCTCACCATCGCCCTGGCAATGGCTATGCGTTGCTTTTGACCTCCTGAGAGCTGCGTTCCCTTGGCCCCCAAAACCGTCTCATATTGCGCTGGCAGGGACATGATGAACTCATGGGCATTGGCCATCTTGGCCGCCTCAATGATCTGCTGCATGGGCACCTTCCTCGAGGTGTCCCCATAGCCTATGTTATCCGCAATGCTCTTCTCGAAGAGGGAAGGCTCCTGGGACACAATGCCCAGGCGACGACGCAGGGTTTTCAAGTCCATATCATGGTGAACACTCTCCTGATCAATAAGCTAATAACGGGGAGTAAATAAAGGATTATTTGATCCTGTAAAGTAAGTAGATTCCCACTCACAATCTTCCCCTCATCCGGATCGTAGTACCGCATCAATAGCTGAACGCAGGTGGATTTACCAGAACCCGAGGCACCCACCAAGGCCACCGTTTGACCCTGGTTAATATCCAAATTGAAGTCCTGCAGGACCTTCTGATGGGGCCGCGAGGGATAGGCAAAGTTGAGCCCCCTATAGCTGACTCCCTGCTGGACGACATTGGTCTTGTATGCAGTTCCATTGCCATTCTGCTGAATCTCCAGGGCTTCCGGAGATTGGATCTGTGGCTTGCGATCTATGATCTCGTACATGCGATTGGCAGAGAGGAGGGCGGCATTGAAGGCGGGAGTAAAGGCCAGGGATTGGGCCAGGATAAAGAGGCCATAGAGCATGGTGTTGGATATCCTGAAAATATTATTAAAATATATTAAAAAATATATCTAGGGTTAGTTTTATGATTTACCCACTTCATAATGGTCTCAAATTTGATACTGCCATCGGCACACATGTGTCCTCCGTAGGTCAGGGTCACCGCATAGCCAAAAAACATGAGGGATTTGCCCAAGGAATTCACTAGACCTCGCCACTTAAGTCGGTTGAGGATCTGCACCCTATAACGCTCCACCTCCTTGTCGTAAATCTTGATCAGTTCCTCCTCCCTTCGCAGACCCGCCACTGTCCTGATCTGGGTGATGGTTTCGGTGGCAATGCGACTGGTCTCCTCCAGCACCTCCTTCTCCTTCAGCGCCGACTTCTCGCCGAATCTCGCCTCGAACACAATCGAGGCGATCATGAAGGGCGAGGTGCTCAGGCAGATCAGAGCCAGTTCCCAGGAATAGGGGAAGGCAATGGATATGCTGCAAATGAAGTTGGTGAACGCCTGGATGATGTTGCTCAGCGGGAAGCCTATGGCTCCTTGGACACTGGCTGCATCTCCCGAGAGTCGGGCCGAAATAGCTCCAATGCTGTTGTCCTTGCGATCGAACCAGCCCATTTCCTGTGACATAATACTGCTGAAGGTCTTGGAGCTGTAAGGATATTAATAATTAAATTAAAAATAAATAGAGAACAAGAGAGATATATTACTCACCGCATTCTCATGGTCAGCCAGACTCCAGCCAGATTGAAGAAGAAGGTCTGGATGAAGCACACCACTCCCGCCGCTACGCCAATCACCAGCGAAATTATGGCCATCGAGGCACTCTGATCGAGAACCTCCTCATCCGTGGGCTTGGCCAGCGAACCATAGAGCTCAGCCAGGACGATGGAGAACACCGGCATAGTCACTCCAAAGATCCCGGCACAAATGGCGCCAATTATAAGGAAACTCCACTCGGGTCGCGCCCAACCAATAATCCTGAAGAAGGTGCGGAGATAATTTCCAGGAGGCGGCGCATCATGGTCCTCCTCAAGCGTGGGCATGACCAGGCCATTCAGGTTCTTCATCTGGAACTCGGCATTCTTCTCAAGCGACACAATGGAGGTGCGGCCGCTCCGCTGGTGGAACACTTCCACGTCGTAGGATAGCTTCCGCTCCTTGGTCTCGGCGACCTCCTCCAGTTCGTTGAGCAGCTCCTCGGCCGAGTCATCGTAGGAATGAACATTTACCATTTTGTAGTAGAATCCCTCCAGCTTCATCAGCTCCTCGTGGGTGCCCTGCTCCACGGCCTTGCCATTCTCGATGTACACGATGCGATGGGCGTGTCGAATGGCAGATAGGCGATGGGAGACTACCAGGGTGGTCCTGCCCTTGCAGGCCTTGTCCAGGGCAGCCTGGACCAACTTCTCTGAATGATAGTCCAAGGCGGAGGTGGCCTCGTCCAGCAGCAGGATCTTTGGCTGCTGGATGAGCGCCCTGGCAATGGCTATGCGCTGGCGTTGGCCTCCGGATAGCTGGACGCCCTTCTCGCTGATGTCCGTGTCGTAACCCTGGGAGTTAGGGATTAATTAAATTAATTTCTTAATATTATTTATTAGTTTACCTTGGCTAGAGCTATGATAAAATCGTGAGCGTTGGCTGCCCTGGCAGAGTCCTCGACTTCCTTCTGCGTGGCCTCCGGCTTGCCATGCCGGATATTCTCTCCAATAGTTCCCTGGAAGAGCACTGGTTCCTGGCCCACCACAGCAATATTCGATCTCAGCCAGTTGATGTTGTACTTCCGCACATCCTCGCCATCCAACAAAACCTGACCAAAAACTGGGTCATAGAAGCGCTGGAGCAACTGGATGCAGGTGGACTTTCCACATCCCGAGGGACCCACCAAGGCCACAGTCTGACCCTCTTCCACGACCACATTGAGACCCCGCAGGACGATCACATCCTCCCGGGCGGGATAGCGAAAGAAGACGTCGCGGAATTCCACGGTTCCCTTGAGGCCCATGTTCAGGATTTTGCCGGCCTTGGAAAGCGGATCGATCAGCGAGGTGCGATCGATCACCTCCAATATGGCTGAGGCGGAACCCCTGGCCATGGCAAAGGTCTCCAGGAAAGGGGATGTTCGAGAGATCTGATTGGCACTTACTATAATGCCCGATATCACGATCATCACCACGGCTGGGGTGTATTCCCTCTCATTGATGGGAATATTGGGATCCCGGTAGTAAAGGATCAGATTGGCGCCGTACCAGAAGGCTCCTGCTCCTGTGATGAAGAGCATGGCCTTCATCACCGTGTCACTCAGTCCGGAGAAGACGCCCTTCCATTTCCCCGCCTGGAGAGCGGGCTTCAGGAGCGTGTCGTATCTCACGGACTCCGTGCGTTCCCCTCCAAAGGCCACCACCGTGCGAATGGCTCCGATTACCTCCTCAACCACCGAACTGGCTCGGACGTAGGAACTCTGCTCCTTGGCAGTGAGCTTGCCTTGGTACTGGAAGAAAATTTGAATAGAAAGGGAAAGGGATTAAAAAATTATATTTAGCAAGAAATAAAGAGTATGTTATAAAGTATTAATTTTCCTAACCAAGTTACATATTTATATTAAAAATAAATACATATTTTTATTAAAAATAAATACATATTTTTATTAAAAATAAATACATATTTTTATTAAAAATAAATACATATTTTTATTAAAAATAAATAATCGCAGCTCTACATTACATTATATTCTAAAGCTTTAATTGTAATATATTCCTTTAATATGCTCATATAAATACTTTTTAACAATTTTAGATTGCTTTTAAGAGCTCTAGAATATTAGTCAAAGCCACAGATAAATTGCTGTACAATTAGAAAGTTCAAGAGGTTGTACTTAAATGAATCTTGAATCATAAGTAATTTAATTTAAGCATCTACACATTAACCTTTCAACTTTTTATTTGGCATTCTCATATACTAACAAATTAAATACGTCAGCGTTGGGTATTATTATTATTAATGTTAGAAAAATAAAGTTTCAAGCCTTTTCTTCACATAAAAATAATATTTTCGAGTATTATAATACTTATATTGTAGTAAGTATTTATGAGCAAGAAAAAAAATATTAAAAAATAAATAAAACTGTAAAAAATGATTAATTATGATTTTATTTTCTTCTTTACGAAACCCTTTAACTCTTTAAAGTCATAAACTTTTCCCAGAGCAAAACAAATGTAAATCAAAAGTATTTATTATTTTCGAGAATTTATTTTTTTTGCTTAAAAGTAATGATTTAGTGAAAGAAACTTTCCAAGAAAAATCATAATAAAAGCTAGCTAAAAATGATGGATATAGGGATATTACATTCTTTTTTTTATGACTCAAAGTGATTGATTTTTACATTTAAAAAATGTCAATATTAATCACTTACAATCTTAAGGGGGTTTTGTAATAATTTGTGAAAATATTATTGTTTTTACTTGAAATTAAAAGAAAATGTATTTCGTGTAAAAACATGTATTACAGTTTCATAGCAAATGTTTTCACAATTATACTCAGGGCAAAACATTTGCAAAATATATGTTTTTTTGTCTGTTGTAGGTAGGTACTTGTGTTATATTTAGAAAACTATTTTCGGATTCGTTGAATACATTTTCAAGATCACTTAAAGCTTGCTAGAGAGCGCATGGGGTTCTGGGAAACAATTTCTACAATTTTGTATTAGAAAACCTCTTCTATAAGAATAAGTTATGATATATTCTTTATTTTAAACTAAATATATAAAACGTTTATTGAATTAATTAATAAATACTCACATGAGCCACTGCTGAGTTGACAAAAAGTGTCAAAGGTATATAAAACACAATTGCCAGAGCCAGTTTCCAGCCGTAGATAAAGGACAGAACCACACTTATGATGACCTCGCACATAATCTCCACATAATGACCAAGATTCTCGGCAATTCCACTGCGCACCTTTTCCATGTTGCTAAAGGTAATAAATTTATACTTTATATTCAGTATAAATAAATATTTTAAATAATATTACTTACTCCGTTATCCTAACAGCAAAGTTCTGATCCTTGGCCATGTCATGCCAGCCAATCTCCTGCCTCAGGGTGGCCTTGAAGAATTCCCTGCGCATCCGCACAGTCAGTCTCAAGGCCAATCTGTTGAAGGCATCCACGTAGTACATCCCAGAAAACAACATCAGCAGAGTATTTAGGGTCATGAGGATGCCAAAGGATACGCTGTCCTTGCGCAGCTCCTGCATGTTCTCCTCGTAAGAGGCATTTGTGCTGTGTAACATATATTTAAGATCAATTACTTAAAGAATTCCAGGTATTTGTGTTTTTAAGTAATGCTCATTTAACTGCCAAACGGCTTTTGTTTTAGAATTTTATTTACCGAGACATTCTTGAGTAATTTCGGTAGCTTTTACAGCCATTGTTTTCAGGTAAAAAATGTAGTGAATGTATTTATTGTAAATAAAAAGAATAGTTCTACAGAGCACGGCATACAAATTCCGACCGTTTGCTTCGAAAGAGAAAAGGGAACTGAATCACTCTCTTTTCTTTGTTGGCTTTCATTTTTCAGATCTTTTCAGAAATAAAACTTGTTGCCAATTGAATGACGATTCACTCATGATCTTACCATAATAATTTGTTGCAAATTGATTTTAAAATGTATAAAGTTCAATAAATTTGACTTGCGGAAGACTGATGGGAATAAATTAACATTTACTGTCTGAAGCTATAGCTTAGGCTTTATTTATGGGATCATTTTTGGAAAAAAGATATAATAATATAAAAAATAGAAGTTATTATTAATATTAACCTCCTCATAATTAATTCCACATTTTTCACTAAATGTTTCACTGATACTCACAGTATCTTTCCGCCTCCAAAGAGTGGCAGACCAATGGTTCCTGAACTGGTGCCCTGACCCAGAGTCCTGTCAATGAACATGGCCACCAGTTCGCTGTAGACCACAATGGCAATGGGATACACCAAAGACTGTAGTAAAGCCGCCACCAAGGCGGACAGGAGCAGGACATAATCCCAGCCGGTGGTGTAGCGGAAGAGCTCTGTATAACTAATCATGGGCTGGGCCTTCTCCTTGGCCTTGCCCTTCTTCGGCGAGGAGGAATCCGTCTCTGGCGTGGAGTCCGTCTCCGCCGGGATGTCATCCCCATGAGCCGTCATTGTCCGAGAAGCACTATATCGTCACGAACTTTCGCCTATAGCTATATATTTATTTAGATGATAGTCAAACTCATTGACCG
Organism: Drosophila tani; assembly: GCA_008042535.1. Taxonomy (NCBI): domain Eukaryota; kingdom Metazoa; phylum Arthropoda; class Insecta; order Diptera; family Drosophilidae; genus Drosophila; species Drosophila tani. The sequence continues at coordinate 37,939 of VNJO01002249.1, read as the reverse complement.
GCGGGGTCAATTAATAGTTAAGAAAATGCACGCGGAGCGAAACCAAAAATCGAAATGCCCGCAGTTCGTTTTCACTGGACTCCAAGATGGTTCCGAATGGCTCCGGCTCCGGCTAATTAACTCCACTCACTCCCTCCCTGCCAGATGCACAGTGCCGGCTCTGATCTTCCCGGGATCGTATTAATTTTTTTTCTCTCGTTCTTTGGCTTTTTAATTGTTTTGCATTCCCCGATCGGCGAGCGAACGAGCGGACGAGCGATCCGGAGAAATGTATTGCGCGGCTGTTCCGTTCCGTTCCGTTGGGAGTGCTGAGGGCGACTGGCCCGTCTGGCTGCGATGGCGTCAGTTTTGTACAAATTCGGTTTCTATTAAAGTTCAAATAGACTCTCAGATGGTCGCTTATTAATATCAATTGAATTGATTTTGCTCAAGGTTCTCAGCATGACGGGTTGAAAATCGTAGAACCCATTTCCCCAACCAGCCGCAAGGTGTGTGCAACAGTGTTGACAATGACTTATTTTTATATTCAAAAACATTTTAAAAATTACAAAAATTATAAGAAAAACCCGCTTATAATGCAGGCTTATGCAAAGTTTAATCCTTTTTTAATTAACAATATCCATAATATCCTAAAAAAATTTGAAAACAAAATGTTTTTATACCCTTGCTGTTATTTTCAATAAGTTTAACTATAAATAAATTTATATAAATTGTTTTATAATAATAAATAAATTTAAAATTAAATATCAATTCTAAAAACATGACAAAGTTACGCCAAATAATTATTTTTTTAAGAAGCGTTTTACCATGTGTTCCGTAACAGCGCTTTTGCAGGCATAGCATCATTGTTGTGGCTATAACAGAACTTGTAGCACACATAACAGTCCCTTAAATATGCTTTATTGCAGCTTTAATATGGGAAAACTTGAAGGAAAACTTGTTATTGTCATCAGTTTAATAATTATAATAAGTTCTTTTTAATACCTAAATTTTCATACCGAATAGAATATATACATATAATAATATACCTTTCATAAATGTGCCTTATTAAGGGTATATACAAATTATAAAGATTTATCTCTAGTTTATATTTGTCGCACTCGAAGATAAATCAATATCTTCAATATATTGTATAGACTCTATAGTAAATAAATAGACTACTTAGTAAATTCCTAAATATTTGTAACTAGCTATAAAAATTCCTCAGAGCTTGACTAAATTTATGGGCATTTCGTGACCAATGGTCAAGTTAAGGGAGATAGTAGTAAGGTAGAACTACACGTTCCAACCAAAGTCTTCGACCTTTATGTTTTTATAAGGGTATTCCCTTAATATATCTTATTTTTCTAGATTTCATTTTATATTATAAAAAATACGCCTAAATAAGTCTTGAAGGCTAGTTAGTAAAATCTTTCCATTAGAATTCGAATAATTTTATAATAAAGTCGGTCCAAAAATCAGAGAAAATTGAATTGGAATAATTTCATAATAAAGTCTGTCCAAAAATCAGAGAAAATTGACAGCACTGGCGTGCACCCATATATCGCGGAAATGGTAATCTAGTTACGCAAATTTGACGTCCAGAATTCCAGACTAAGTGTCCCCAATGGATGGGGTCACGTTTCCATGTTCTTAAAAATGCTGCCACAGTTAAGAACCTAGAACCACCAGAATTTCGTTAAAAAGCTTGTGTAATGTGTCATTTCTTGATCGAAATAAATATTTTAAAGATCTCCGCCGCCCTATTGATAGCTCTTATCATTTTCGTAAAGCGCAAATCCAAAGTTTATGCCTTGACCATGACTGTGAACAGCGGTCGTGTGGGTGGGAGATTTATGGAGATGTCACAAAGATTGCCGCCCCATTATCTTTTAGATAACCCTAATTACAGATGTTAGATATTATGGTGATTGTCAGTTGCTTTTGGGCTGGCCTGGCAAGGGTTATAAACCCCTTAAAAATTGTGCACTTCCTTAACTTAAGCAAACTTTGTGAAATTGATAAATTCCCTTGGGCAACTAGACTAATTATGCATTCCCCTCCCTTGGATAACTTATCTTCCACCAATAATTGTAAAGATTAATTAATTGTGAAAAAAGTAGTGATAGTTTATTCAGTTTTGAGTGGTTTTCTTGGTTTTTCCTCTTTGGTGACAAGTGTAGTATGAAAATTACAAAATTAGTTGAGTTTAAAAAATATTCAGTGATCCTTTTGGGTCCTGTGGAGCTTCGCGTAGATTCCTCCCTGGGATATGAGCTGCATGTGGTTGCCCTGCTCCACCACCTGTCCGTTCTGGATGACGCAGATCACATCCGCATTCTGGACGGTGGACAGGCGATGGGCAATGACGATGCAAGTGCGTCCCGAGCAGGCGGAGTCGAGGGCTTGTTGGACCAACTGTTCGCTCTGCAAGTCCAGGGCAGAGGTGGCCTCGTCCAGCAGCAGGATCTTGGGATTCCTCACCAGAGCTCGGGCAATGGCAATCCGTTGCTTTTGTCCTCCAGAGAGTTGGGTACCTCTGGCCCCCATCCGGGTATCATAACCATTGGGCAGGCTGATGATGAAGCTATGGGCATTGGCACTCTTGGCCGCCGCTATTATCTCGGCCATGGGCACCGATCTCCGGTTGTCGCCATAGGCTATGTTCTCCGAGATGGATCTCTCGAAGAGAGTGGGCTCCTGGGAGACGATGCCCAGGCGGGTCCGCACTCCCTCCAGGGTCAGATCATGCTGGATGTCGTCGTGGTCAATGTGCTAGGTGGAAAAATATATTTATTTATAATATTTAAACTCTTCAGTAATTACTCACAATGCTTCCCTCATCGGGATCGTAGTAGCGCTGCAGCAGCTGTACGCACGTGGACTTTCCGCATCCGGAATGACCCACCAGGGCCACCGTTTGACCCTTGAGCACCTCCAGATCCAGGCCATTGAGTATCTGGGCATCGGGTCGTGTGGGATAGCGGAACTCAATGCCTCGATAGCGTACTCCCTCGAAGAGATTTAACTGCTTGGCCAAGGTGTTCTTAATGGTGCCCATGGGTGAGGTGATCTTGGGCTTGCGGTCCAGGATCTGGAAGAGCCGATGGCCAGCCACCAAGGCAGCTGAGAAGGCTGGGGTGAAGGCCAGGGATTGGGCCAGCATCATGGAGCCATACAGGAGGGTTTCAGAGACCCTGAAAGGGGAGAAAAATATTAAAGTATTCATGAAAGATAATATAAACATTTGTTCCAAGAACCTAAACTTTCCGACTTCTTTTTATCTTCAAACTCTTGAGACTCAATATTTCTTGAAGGGATTAATTCTTGCTATAATCCTTAACATATTTCCTGAAGAAAATACTTCTATCCTTGATGGGAAAGCATATATATCTTCTTCCCAATCCCTTACTTGATAATATCCTGGAAAGGCAGCTGACCCTCGGACACCAAGACACCGCCATAGCAAAGGGCCACCGCATAGGCAAAGAAGGCAGAGGCCTGCATCGTGGAATTCAGGACTCCTCGCCACCTCAGCTTCTGACGGATGAGCACCTCCACCCGCTGGATCTCCTCAGTGTACTCCCGGATCACATCCGCCTCTCTCCTGAGACCAGCAACTGTCCTAATGTTGCTTATGGACTCGGTGGCAATCCGGCAGGCCTCCTCAATGACCTGCTTCTCCCTTACGATGGCCGTGGACATCATCCTGGAAATATGTACAGAAAATGAAGAAAATATAGGAATCAAAAACAAACCAAAACCCACTTGGCCTCCAGGATGACAGAACCAATAATGATGGGACAGTTGGCCAGGCACAGCAGGGCCAGCTTCCAGTTGTAGTACATGGCGACCGTGACACTCGAGATGAAGTTGGACAGGGCCTGGATCATGCCACTCAGCGGGTAACCGATGGCGCCCTGGACACCCACTGCCTCCCCAGAGAGACGAGCGGACAGAGCTCCCACGGAGTTGTTCTCGTCATCGAAAAAGCCCACCTCCTGGCTCACCATCGCCTTGAAGGTCATGGCCCGCATCCTGGTCGTCAGCCAAATGCCGGCATAATTGAAGAGGTACGTCTGAAGGAAGCAGACCAATCCCGTCAGGAAGGCCAGGCCCAAACAGGCCCAGGAAAGGATAGCAGTGCGACGCAGAGCATCCTCCGGATCCTGCTCAGCGAGAGCGGCATAGAATTCACCAAAGATGATGGCGAAAGCGGGATAGAGACAGCCCACGCCAATGGCGCTGATGGTGCCCAGGATGAGGTAGCACCACTCGGGACGGGCGAGCTTCAGGATCCGGGCAAAGGTGCGGAGGAAGCTGGGCTTCTCAGCAATCGGAGCCACCTCTGCCACCATCTGGGCATTGGTGTCCTTGGCAAGGGGCTTGACAATGGGTTCATCGAACTGGACACTGATCTTCTGGCCCTTCTCGAAGTTCAGGGGACTCGTCTCGAAGGATTTCTCGAAGAGAGCAAGGCTCTTGCCTGGAAAGGGGTTACATTTCTTATTAAAATATTTAAATTCCTTAAATATCCTTACGTTTGGCATCTTGTTCCACGTTCTCCTCCTTTTCTACCTCATCGGGCATCTTGATGTCGCCCGCATGAACCATGTTGTAGTAGGCACCCTCCAGGGTCATCAGGTCATCGTGGGAGCCCTCCTCCAGCACCTTGCCATCGTGGATGAAGACAATCTTATCCGCTCCCCGAATGGCTGAAAGTCTGTGGGAAACCACAATGGTGGTGCGTCCCTTGCTGGCCAAATCCAGAGCCTGCTGGACCTGCTTCTCCGATTGGTAATCCAGGGCAGAGGTGGCCTCGTCGAGGAGGAGGATCTTGGGGTTCTGGATGAGGGCGCGGGCAATGGCAATGCGTTGCTTCTGGCCGCCAGAGAGCTGGGATCCCCGCTCACCAATCATGGTGCGATAGCTCTAGGGAATGACAGATTTTACCTGATCTTTTATTTATTAAAATTAACAAAACTCACCTCTGGCAGATTGGTGATGAACTCATGGGCTCCTGCTTGAGCGGCAGCTGCTTCTATCTCCTTTTGGGTGGCTCCTGGCTTGCCATAGCTGATGTTTTGGGCTGTCAAAGATATATATACTTTAATAAGAATTCAAAAACTCCCCCAAAACCCACCTATAGTTCCAAAGAATAGCACTGGTTCCTGACCCACCACCGCAATATTCGATCTAAGCCACTGAATATTATATTTTCTTATGTCCAGATCATCCAACAACACCGAGCCAAAGACAGGATCATAGAACCTCTGGAGCAACTGCACACAGGTGGACTTGCCACAGCCTGAAGAACCCACCAGGGCCACCGTTTGACCCGCTCGTATACGGATATTCAAGCCTCGGTGGACTATAATCTCTGGTCGGGAGGGATAGCGGAAGAACACATCCTGGAACTCCACATCTCCACGAAGACCGTAGTTCAAGAGCTTGCCATCTGTCGAAAGGGGATCGATTTTGGAGGTCAGATCGATGACCTTAAACAGATTAGTGGCACAGCCCCGGGCAGTGGCAAAGGACTCTAGGAAAGGTGCTGTCCTGGCTATGTTATCCGCACCCACAATGATGCCAAAGAAGGCCTGAAGAGGATCATAAATTTAGTAAGAAATACCTCTAAATAAGGTTAATATATCTCACGATCATGAGAATAGCTGGCGTATACTCCTTATCCTCCACATTGCGATCGTCGATGATGAGATTGACGCCATACCAGAAGGCTCCGGCGCAGGACAGATACAGCATGGACTTCAGCAGGGCATCACTGACGCCGGAGAAGGCTCCCTTCCACTGACTGGCCTTGCGAGCCGGAACCAGGAAGTTCTCATAGCGCTGGACTTCCGCTTTTTCACCGCCAAAGGAGACCACAGTGCGAATGGCACTCAGAATCTCCTCGGCCAGGTTGCCAGCTCCTGCATAGGACTCCTGCTCGCGGGCTGTCAACTTACCTTGGAACTGTATAAAAATAAAGAAATCATTTAAGAAGCTCTAATAAAAAATATAAGATAAAATAATCCCTCACCTTGGCCACATAGTAATTAACCAGAATCACCAGAGGAATGTACGAACTCACAGCCAGGGTGAGTTTCCAGCCATAGGCAAACGAAATAGCCACCGTAATGATGAAACCCACTACCAGATAGACAAAGTGACCCACTTTCTCGGAGATGCCATCACGCACCTTCTCTATATCGCTGGGATATATAAAAGGGGAGATTTAAGGAGTTTACAGGGTACTCAATCCCTTTCAGAAAGACTTACTCCACCATGCTCTGGGTAAAGTTCTGCTTGCTGGCCAGATCATGCCAGCCAATGTCCTGACGCATCACAGAGGAGAAGAGCATTATCCTCATTCTGGTGACCTGACGCAGGGCCACCACATTGAAGATATCCACGGAAAAGATGCCAGATATAAACATCACCACAGAGGCAATGGTCAGGAGAATGCCATACGAAATGGAGTCGTCGTACAAGGCCTCGCTGTTCTCCTCCTGAGTGGCATTGGTTCTAGAATTATTTTTCGGTTTAAAAGGAAGTATGGAGAGATAAAAAGAGGTTCTCTTCTATCGAAGTTAGGTAAGATTTATTGAAGAAAATCCAAAGATATTTTCCCCTTCAACTTACAGAATCTTGCCACCTCCAAAGAGGGGCAAGGCATGCACCTTCGAGCTGACGCCAAACACCACGGCTCTGTCCACCAGCATGGACGTAAACTCGCTGTAAATGATGACCACGGCGGGCAGGGTCAGAGCCTTGATGCAGCACATGATAAAGCCAAAGAAGAGCCAGGCAATCTCGCCATACGTAGAAAACCGGAAGAGGGTCAGGAAGCTAATGGGTTGCGTGGGCTCCAGTCCCTCCGCCGGCGGAGCCTCCTCCTGGGACTTGCCCTCGCTGGTGGTGCTGGTAGAGGCCTCATCGCGATCCATGATCGACACTGGACACTGACGGAATGGCAATTAAATGGGTTTTATTATTCAATATGCTCCACGATCGATCCGTGGCCAAGATTTCTTCATACACACGAGGCCCCTTTGGGGACCAGACAAAAGGTTAATTCAATTAGGCAACACACTCGGCGTCCACATGCAAGTTTGTATTTCACCGAGAGTCACATAGTTTCCATTGACCCGCGGGGTCAAGTGATGGAATATATATTATTGAACCAGGAATGTGTTAAATTAGAGCGCCACTTTGTAGGTCACACGTTGCAGACTGAAATCTGAACCTTTTCCGTGGGATATTCACCTTTATTTAGAGGAACTTATGTGATTTATATCCTTAACTCTGGTCTTTGGTGGTAGATGGTGAAATTTGACTTAGACCCAAGATCGTTACCGCCTGAGCGCTGGAGCGCGACTGACTGCAGAATTCCATCTTCGCTGGCATTTAAATTTTCCTCCGAGCACACATATATCAGCCGTTGGGTTCAAATTCTAATTGATCTTTCTCTCGTCTCTTGGGGTAGGTTCGAAGAGTGCCAATTGATGGAGAGTCTCTTCCAAGTCTCTTATAACAACCAAAATGTAGAGCCATAACTCTCTTGTTAAGTGGATTGATTTTATTTCAAGGTATGTAAACTAAACTCTGTACAAGGGCCAAAAATTGCATAGGTTTCCTATATTTATGGTACATTTAGTGGGATTATATATAAACTTATTCAAGCACATATCTGTACTAAGCTGTACAGAGATACAAAATCTAGCTGGATAACAATCGCATATCACATACTGTGTTGGTTTACAAGTATTTACACGGCCTACACGAGATAGATAGAGATTCTTGATAAAGATTCGCCAAGAACTTAACGCTTAGCTAATATATATATATACTAGGTATACCGGTATGAAATGAGCGTTCTTTTGTGAAAATAAATTTTTTTTTTACTTTTTGATCTTTCCCATAGCTTTTAAACGGTCAGAAATTGTTTGTTGTGCAACATTTAACATTTCTGCCATTTGCTTTTGACTCAAAGTGTCATATCCAGCCAATTCGGCGTCTTCAAAATTTTTTGGTGGTTTTCCACGGTCTTCATTTCTCACATCAAAATCATTATTTCTGAACCGTTGAAACCATCTTTTGCTTGTTGCTTCTGATAGAGCATGAACACCATATGCCTCAACAAGCATTCGATGCAACTCTGCAGCATTTTTCTTCAAATGAAAAAAAAAAAATTGATGCTTTCCGCAAATCATCACTTGCTGGTACAAAATTCGACATTTTTAACACGATGAGAAAATATGTTGTTGTCTGTTCAATGACTTGATATATACTTAATATGATTCACAGATGTTATAGCAAACAAACAAAAAAAAAATAAAGGCTCGTTCACAACAAATGTTCCCTATCGAGACATTTGTATCTTGACGCTCACTTCATACCGGTATACCTGGTATATGGCAAGTGCCAAAACAATAAGTCAATTTCTTATTAAATACGCTAAGTATATACAATAAACTATAAAGTTACTATATGTTGGTAATGTGATTATTGCATTTTGCTAAAATTTTATTGAGCTTGGACTTGGACTCTGTGCAGCTCTGTTAACACTTTGTTTTAATTTTTATTTTGAGGAAGGCTTTTATTATTATTTTTTGCATTATAGAATTTAACTCTTGCCTTATTAAATGCGGCGTTTTAAAATATTTTAAATTATGAAGGCATTTTGCAAATAAAACCAGAAGTGTCATCATGTCTCAAAATTAAATAATAATGCGGGTATGACACTATCACTTGAACCTTGAATGAGACAAATATATGTGTTCCTTTCTTAGGATATTTTCTGTAAACCGAATTTGGTCACAACTGGTTTAAAAGGTACAGTGTCATAGCCGCATAGCCAAATAGCATTCCTATTATTTGATTTTCTTCAAAAAATGTCTTTCTAAGTTTCTTAAAGATTTCTAAAAACTCTAGTTTATATCTGACTGAGATAAAACCTTTGCCAAGCTACTGATAATATCATCTTATTGGTTCCGGGTGGCTTAGTGCCATAGGGCCTTAAACCTAATTACGTGGCTCGATCTCTGATCAAATATTCATCCCGAACTAAGGTCAGTGTCACACATACACCTCGCCGGTCTTTTGCTCCGGCTTGTGCTTGGCCAGCGTCGAGGGCGCCGAAGATCCTCCCGTTTCCGTGGGCTTCTGCGACAGGGTAATCGTGGGCATCGAGGCCGTGTCCACGGTGTCCGTGGGTCCCGCTGATCTCACCGAGGATCGCTGCTGTTGATCCTGCAGGTTCAGGCTCAAGTTGAAGCTGTTATTTCGCGAGATGTTCGAGTGCCCGTTCAGGGGCTTCACGGAGAGCAGGGCTGTGGTGGTGATGCCACCATTACCATTGCTGGAGCCACTGTTGCCATAGCCATCCTGGACATCGCCGCCCGTCAGCTCCACAATGGACAGGGCCGAAGGGGATCGTTGGATGGACAGGGACACCGGAATCGTGGTGATCACATCGTTGGGATCATAGCCACTCGCCGAGGTGGTGATCGTGGGCAGCTGGGCATTGGCCGTGATGGGCAGGATGCTCAGGGTGCCCGTGGGCATTGTCTCCCCACCGCTGCTGGTCACGGTGAAGGGAAAGGATAACGTGGTGATGTTCGTGGCAGCCGGAATATCTTGGGATTTAGGTAAGGAAAGCTTAAACAGAACTCTTTTAGGTTTATCTCTAACTTACTGCTCGCGGGGAATCCCTCCTTCATGCTGGCTGCCAGGGCGGCGGTGGCTGGATGTCCTGGAATCAGAGTGTTATTGGACGATGAGCTATCCATCTCTTTGATGGGCGAGAGGAGCAGCGTGCCCAGCACCTGGCCGCTCTCCTGGTGCAGTAGGGTGTCTGGTGCGTAGGAGGATGGGTACATGCCCGGAGGTGCGCTGGGGGTGCTCAGCTGCTGGGGTGCCATTAGAACCGAGCTGGTGGCTACAGGGGGTGGATAGTGCGGTTCAGAGAGAGCTTTGAAGGTGCTTAATTTAAGGATTTACTCACCTGGATTCGTGTTGCCATCCTTGGTCACCTCGGGCGTGGGTATCCTAGGACGTGCGGTCTTGGCCACATTCACATTTAAGCCATTGAGCTTGGAGTCTGTTGATGGGGAAATATTTTATTATTATTTTTGGAGCATACTTTTGGGGGTTTATTTACATATTTATACACGGAAAATAATAGGGGGTTTCCGGTTACTACATATTTATTATTTTTAATTTTTTAAATTAATTTATTATATACTTACTCTGCTTGATAAGCTGACGCTGGGCTCTGATGGACTTGCGATGCACAAACTTGCCATAGAGACTGGATTTACTTGGCTGCGATCCTCCCTGTTGTTGCTGCTGCTGCTGCGCCTGCTGCAGTTGCTGCTGCTGCAGAATGGTCAATGGTAGACCGGACTCGGGACTAGAATACACAGAGTTCAGGCGATTCCGGTTGAAGGGCATTCCGCCGGAGGAGTAGGCCGTCGACTGGCTGCGCATCGAGCCCATGCGGGAGAGCTGGCGCACGAGCCAGTTGTTTTTCCGCCGCTCCACCATAGGGGTGTCGACGCTTTCCTATTGAATTATTAATATATATTATAATTATTTATTAAATTCGTAATCTACCTAGTTCCCAGATTCCCCTCTACTCACATAATCCGCGTAAACATCATCGCTGAGCATCCTCTTCCCACCACCCGGCATTATGTTGGCATACATGGCATCCTCCTTCTTCACCTTGTACTTCTCCGCCGATCCCTTGGGCTCATCCTTGCGATAATGCTCGGAGGCCACTGTGTAGGGCAGATCCTTGGGCACCACACACTCCCAGTATTGATCTCGTAGCAGCTCCGGATGCTCCTCGTGCATCTCGTCGACGATCATGTAGGCGGCCTGAAAGTTAATAATCAAAAGTGGATCAGATCGGTCGAGGGCTCTCTATAAATCGGAACGTGTTCGCCATTCGCGATTCCGGCGGCACTAAACCCCATTGCGTCACGGCAATTGAGCCGAGAGTGTGGCCCACATCGAGAGACAAAAGAAAAAGTGAAATTGTTTACAAGTTTTTAATTATTCCATAACACACGGCCCACAGCAGAAACTTGCAAAAAATAACTAAAATAAAACTAAGAAAAAAATAATAATAAATGGGAAAAAATGTAGAAAAAACACTCATTTGGTTAATCATTTTTCCACTTACGGGCGACTCAGCCGAGAGTCACGTCTGGGCGTGTGTGTGGGACATGGAACCATGGAACCTCTGCGAGGTGTTGGCAATAACATTAACCCCCAAGTGATAACCGGGCTAAAACGAGCGTTTTGTGGATGCATTTCCCAAATTAAGCAAACACACTCGCCATTAAAAAAAAAGCTCTACAAAAGAGGTTTCAATGTTTTCGGTACGGATTTTTTCCTGCGTTTTGTTTGTATTTTTTTCCTCTCAATTTTTGAACAAAAACCTGTTTTCAATTTACTTTTGCTGCTGCTGCTGTTGGCTTTTGTAAATAATTGCAAGCAACGGCAGGCCCCAAAACACAGATACAAACACGGACTGCACGCACACACTTGTGGAGCCATCTCCTAACACAAACACAGCCAGCAGCAAAGTCCAAAAACTCCAATCATCCGAAGGGATATATAGTCAAAGCGGGATGCCCTAGCTCTGGTTTTAGCTGGATAAAAATATATTTACATAAATTAAGATATTTTTCAAAAGAATTGTCACATGTAAATGGCAAATAAAATCACTGTCACTGGAATTAATATGTATTACCTATCAGCTTAAAAAACTAGTTTCTGGCTTTGACTCAATTAAAAACTATCTAAGGCTCATAAATCATTTTGTGGTTTATACAGAAATTTGTTTACTTCGATTGAAGAACGATTAAAAATAATTATCTATTAAAGGCGCCACTTTAATTAATTAAATGCCTAAGTATAAACGGAAATTAAGGAAAATTGAATATCTGGTTAAAATTGCAAGCTTAAAATGCTAAATTAAATCATTAAAGATTAAAAACCCAAATGTTTCCATTATATAGTACAGAAAATGTTTGTAAATATTTAAAAAATATATTAATATACGAAATGTATAATATTAATTACACACAGCTTACAAAATTTTTAAAAATTAGTTTAGTTGCCTTTTTAATATTAAATAGAGCATAAAATTACTTAAAAAAGTCACATCACATATTATTCTTTGCATTTTTTATTTTTACTAAAAACCTTTAGAAAGAGTATCTTAAAATATAACCTGTATAAAACTTATTTTTCCTGCTAAAACTTTTGTTGGCTATGTGGAGAATGCCTGTTATTTTTAGCACGTGGCAGACAGACTTGTTCTTCTCCTTTCAGTAGCAGCCAAGAATCCAAGAAGTGGCTGACTCAAGCGATTATCGCTTCAAGAGCGCAAAAATCTTTACTTAGCTAGCACGCTAACCCAATTAGCGAATCCTACTCGAGATCTCGCAGCAGCAGCAGCAGTCATAATACTGCGAAATCTCTGGAACTATAATTATGGATATTACCCTCCGACCAGATACATATAAGTATCTTACGGATGTGAGGAGCTTGGCCTGCTCAAGGTTCGACGGGGAAGCTTTGTCTTTTTTTCTAAGTATTTCAAATCAGAGTTTGACCATCTGTTCCGATTTCGGAGAGTTCGTAATTTAATTTGAATAAGCTGAGAATTTATCAACGGCATGTTAAATGAAATTAATTGGAAGTTATACAGGTTTTTGGTGAAATACGAGGGGGAACTTTCGTTTGCAACTCCAAAGAAAAGACTTGAATGATTGTTTTATGGACAGATATACCGCAAAAATTATGGCCACTGCTTATTAACAATTTATAACGCCTGGTTGGAGCAGAGACAAGGTGCCACTTGGAATTACGTAAATTTTATAGCTAATAGAATGTGATCTTTGTAATTATTTGCAAGTGATTTACGATTTTGTTAAGGCTAATTTTTCTTTTTCAATATATTAATACTTAAAACGTTTATGAGATTTTTTTTTCCTATTTCCTCTCTATAAAGAACAATTTCTTTATATATTTTATTATAAGTTTCATCAGAAATAATACCCTTTCGACTCACCTTTATGTGCCGGTCAATGAGCCAATTGAGCTCGATATCATCGTCATCTTCGCCAAAGGGATTGATTAGCACCTCGGCCACCTTCAGCCAGCCCACGTAGAAAACGAACTGCGGAGATTAATTAAATAAGATAGGATCGGTTAATTACAGCATAAAATTCACTCAGACTCGAGAACGATTTCGAGGCACGCCAGGGAAAGCTTCCCATTCTCATTTTTGTGGCTAAAGCTGTAGCTTAAAAAATTATACGTTGCACAGTGGAATGCACATTAACAGTTAATAATGATAGCTAAACACTTGTCGCAGATCTATACCTGAAGCACAGACCCAGACCTAAATCAATTTATTACGGGGGAACGTGACCGCGAATCGTTTACATAAGGCACTTGAAATCTGTCCCCGGCAGAGAACCGCAGAAACCAAAGCAAAAAAACAACAACAGGGGCCCTATCATGATATGCCCATTATAGTATAGTGTATACATATATAGAGCAGCGTTGTGGCATATCGTTAACAAGGTATAGCCATTACATTTGGCTAAAACAAAAAACAAGCCATTATGAATAACAAAAAACCGCAACAAGTTTTTAAATTTTTACAAAACGCCGAGACGTGCAAAATGGACTCTGATTTATGGTAAATAAAGCGGAACGTGCAAATTAACTTCTCCAGCGTCTTAAATCATTCGTGGAAATACTATTAAATTCGTAACACTCTAGATGCGACTCACCTGCAAGACGGTGAAGAGGGGAAAGTACAGGTCGGGATCCTCGCGACCATTGCGATCCAAGACAGCAGGCAACATTTGGCGGCCCAGAAGGGCGGCTATGAAGTAGGTGTACAGCACAAGGGTGACCACCTAAAATGTAAGGATTCCTAAATATATTTAATAGTATTTATTAAATTAAACTCACCTGCGTGTAGACCAAAGGAACACAGACCGTATCGTAGCCTATGAGGCCACCCAAACGTCTACGTATATCCGAGAGCTCCACCAGAATGGTCTGCACTATATGATCCGAGGCAATTAGGCCATCTTTCCTGGCTCGATTGATAATATTTGTGGCCCAGACCAGGGGCATCCAGTACTTGGACATGGGACTCTTGGCGTTCAGAGCCTCAAAGATCTTCATCTCGGACTCGTGCATCAGACCCGCATCCACCAGGTGCTGGGTTGTGGGAAATCTTCGCTTGACACGCAGGGAAATCCTCTGCAGAGTGATCACATAGGCCAGGACCATGTAGCGCATGATATTACGACGCATCAGGCGACCTGTTTCGTTCTACAATAATATTTTAATTAATTTCCCTAATAATTATAAGCTCATATCCTTACATTAACACCTCCATTTGAGTTGGGAATAGCTGCACTGATAAACAGGGCCAACGTATCTGGCCAGGGCAGAAGACGGTATTGCTCCCACCAACGCTTCACCACCAGATTTACATAGAAGCCCAGCACAAAGGACATGGGTATGCTCTCGCCCTGCTGTCCAAAGTATAGCCTGATTTTCTTAAATATTCTGTCAAGATAAATTCAGATTATTATCCTAAAAAACAGTACAAAATCCCAGGTAATACTCACGCCTGCTGACTCTCCGTCAGGCCAAATCTATAGATAACATTTATGGTATAGTATAAACACAAATACGCAATTAATTCGCGCCAGACCAATTTGTAAACGCTGCCGCGCCATCTATTTAAAAAGGGAAACAAATATTTTCGAATTAAATACCTCTGGGAATTTATGGCCGCAGTCGAAGTTAGCCGACTTTGAACTGTAACTAACTGGTTTTTGTTCATCGATCGCAAACGATTTCCTCATTTAGCCATTTATCCATGTCCCCTTCTCCGTTAATCATCATATTTCAGGTGGATTTTCGTGCTTAATGGGTCGCTAGTTCTGCAAGATTTTTTTAATGGGGGTATTCCTATCTCTCATGTCTGTTCCAATGAATTCTAATGTCCCAAAGTGTGATTTGATACGTTATGAGAAAAAAATATAAATATTTGTATAGGTAATGATTGGCATAACCGCTTTGAAACTGGTACCATTCAGGCGGGGTCTTCGTTCTGTTTGTTTTGATCAAGGTTTCTGTGGCCTTTTTCTCAACAAAAAATTTGGGTTGCCAAGGTAATAACTAGGGTTGGTTAAAAATATCGAATTATCGTGAATGTCTCGATTTTTAGGGAGTAATTTAAATCTTAACGATAAGTATTTCTGTAGCCTTTTTTTCAAAAAAAGTTAGGGTTGCATTTTAAGCTGAAGATGAATCGAAGTTATCAATGTTGTCATTTTAAATAATCGATTAAAAATCGATATTTATCAAAAAGTTTGGGTGTACAAATGGAAATTAATCAAAGTTTTCGATGTTTTTATACAAAATAATCGAAATAATGATTTGAAATCTATAAAGTTCAATGTTTTTCAGCTCCAGTTGTCATAACATTAACTAGGAATGGAAATAGGAATAGGAAATTATCGATACATTTCAATAATTTGGATTTTCAGCGCAAAATCGATAGCTTAGAGATTTTTATTTTTAATACATTAAGGATATAACATCTGGGAGTCTTTTGAAAATATTTTTGAATAGATTTCAAAGTATTTCTCTGTGTACCTTATCCATTTCCCTAAATTAATTGCTTATTACTTTACAAACGAAGGGTTTTCGAGTCATAAACAACATGTTTTAGGTAACTTTTACATTCTCGGAGTTGTGATAAATTGGCTTGCATAAGTTTTCAATTAGTAAATCCATTACTAAACGTGCGCCTTATCATCATTGGCGCTCTCGGCGCTTCGGTGGAGTTATGGCCACCAATTTCTCTCTTCTTTCTGGTTTGAATGGCAAAAACTGGAACTGTGCAACAGTAACTGGAACTGGACGTGGACGCTATTGCTATTCTAACTGCCCAGTTACGAGTGACTGCACTTGGGAAACAATTAAAGCGAACCGGGGGGTTCAAAATAAACACACACTCTAAAAACAGAAAATAACCTGAAACCAGATGTTGTCGGGGCATCTGTCAATAATGCTTGTATGTGACGGGGTCTCTCTATATACTATAGCGAAGTTCGGATGTATCGGATGATAATTGCGTTGGTAAACACTCGGCGACAGGTGGGGATGGCGATGACTAATGCGGAAAAATCCCCGGAATCGGTAACTCTTGGGTGTTGACCCAGTTAGAGCAGACACTAGACCCTGGAGTACACCGAGTGATTTGTTTGGTGTTTTTTTTGGTTATTTTAAAAAGAGTTATAGTCTCTTCAAAATTACAATTCTTGCTTGTCATTGTTTTAAATAATCTATTTAATTTTACAGTGATTTTTAAGTGTTTTTATTTGGTTAACAATACTCACTTCCATAGGATCTTCCAGAAGCAGCCAAAGCTGCTTCCATTTGGCACTTCACCCGCATATGAGACGGTCATTGTTTGTTACCGTCTCTCCTTCTCCTTCTTTTTTTGACTTAGTTTTATTTTAAGTGATCTTGTTTTGTTTACTTAATCACAAACAATTTGTTTTTATTTTTATTGTTTTTGCTGTTTTTGCCGGCGCTAGGCCGCTGCCAATATGGAGAAGGCCAAATTGTTGCTGTTGTCGCTCGATTTCGTACGCGAATTTTGTTAATTGCTTTTGTTGTCGCGTCATTGAAAGCAGCGCCGCATCTACGGCTATCTCACTCGCTCGCTCTTGCTCTCTCTCTCTGTGACACCCCCGCTCGCTCTATCTCGCTCACTCTCCGAGCCACGGCTTTTGTAAGCTTCTCCTGAAATAATAAAAACAGCAGAAACAATAAGAAATACAGTCTTTTTTCGATAAGTGAAGCCTAATAAAAATTCAATTATTTTTATAAATATTTTAAATATTTTTTTAAGAATTTAATTACATAAAAATACTAGAACAAAGGTGGGCACCGAGTGCCGAGGTCGGAGCCCTTAAAAATGTGGTTTTGGTGAGCTCACTCACTGTATAATGTACTCACTAATATAATATAGTATAATGACAAGAATCTTAAAGCATTATTATTTTAATCACTACTTTAATATACATAAGACTGTTGTAAAAATAATAAGTTTAATTAAGTTTCATTTGCTGAGTCTCCACTGTATCCAAAACAATAAAGGGGAGACAAAGTGGGTGGAAACACGCGCCCAGTAAAACTGTAAAAGGCAACACACATGCGCCACTGCCAATGTATTTTACGTTAACGTTAACGTTAACACCAGTGCAAGCCATGCAAATACTGGAGGGCTGAAAGAGCTCAGCTTAAATTCCACCACGTATCGAACAGCTTTTCTGTGTAGTTTTCGCTGCTGCTTTTTCCATTTTAATTTCAACTTTGTATTAATTGTAAACTATGCACTTTCAGTTTGGGTGAACCTACTCTATCGACTATATTGGAAATACCCTTATATCACATTTATATAAGGTATTTCTTAGCACTTCACTTTTATTACGATCTTCACCTTGTAGACACAATTATTATGGGATCTCTTTTGAGCCTTTTGTATGTTTTTTTTTTTCTCCCGGGTACTTAAACATCACTTTGCTGCCAGGATTTCCCCAGAAATTCCCCAAAAATCTCCTCAATGGCGATCTCAGATTGTTATTTATTTTTGTTTTAATTTTTTTTAGGTTTTATTTTCGACAGAAACCTTGGGATGGGCAAAAATTTCGGCAGTTTCTCTGTATATAATTATGCCCAGTCAGCGCCACAAGTCTTTATTGTTTCCCGGTTTCTGCTGTATTTTCTGTTTATTCGACTTTTGATTTATTCCGTTTATGTTGCGTTTCTCTCCGACGCAATTTTGATTAATCGAACGATTTGCGGATCACACAGAGCGCTTTGAGCGTTATCAACTTGGGGTTTGTAAATGCGAAGATTTGAAACCTGTATGTGCGCTCCTGGGCTGCAAATATTTGCATAAGCCATAACCAGACGCGGTGAGAACGGGTTCTACATATGTATATCGGGGAACTTAGAGATATATAGAAGGGTATTTTCACTTTGGCGCGTTAATTTGGATTACAAACATGGCAGGTGCTGTTGGTGATCTTCAGGAATGCAAGATCCAACAGGTTATTTTTTCTGTCGGGGGTCTAGGCCAAGTTAAGTCACGATGGCGCTTGGTTACACCCGCCAGCGGTTCTCCGACAATTGTTTTGCAGTTTCGCAACAATTAAAGATAGTCGTCGTGCTTCTCGGATACCTTATTTATACTCGTACTATCTAACGTCTGAGAAGTTTCGCAATTTGTCAGACGTCCACATGTTTTCGGGAGACAAATAGTAGCCATTGACCTGCTTGGAGATTTAATCTTGATGTCCAGCTCTGTGGTAATACATTTAACACGATAAACAAGCTGTCAGCCTGCCTCCTCGGGGAGATATGAGATGCAGCTTCTAGAAAACACACACTGCGTATACGCGATAATCACACAAAGAGCCGACTTTGATTGGTGACGAATATATAATTATTTTGGCTCGTATAAAATTTCACTTTTTCTCTGACGTATTCGCCAAGCGATTTGTTTACCAAATGAGTCAATGGATTATTTTCCAATCCAATCCCGAGTCAACTTGCACTTTTTCCGGCTCGCTTCGTCGTTCCCAGAATAAAGTACTTGAGCTGTGATGTGGGAGTTTCGGGGGCCCTCATTAGCACACAATAAAGCCGATATATATCTAGGCACCGGAGCCGATTTCTTGTTAGCATTGTTAGCGTTCTCCATAAACTCATTAAGTGTCATTGAAGCGATTTAAACAGCACTTCGGGCAAGAAATTAACGTGTTTGTTAAATTATTAAAATTTTATCACTGTGAATAGGGCCAGTTGAGCTGAAGATATCGGAGTATCAATTTTAGTTTACATTGATTTGTGGCTTTAGGGATTTATTAATTTATGATAGAGTAAGGGAAATATTAGCTTCCCCTGTAAGGTTTCTTTAGTTTTAAAATCTTTCAGCTTTTTCCTGCTTAGTATTACCTAATTTTAACTAATTAATAACAAATTACTCAAAATGCATGCTGTGGTAATAAATTCAAATAAATGCACAACAAAATGAACAAAATAATTACTTAATTGTTCATCAAAAAATTTAGAAATTTGCAATTTTTCAATGGTTAGCAAATATTTTAATATCAATTAGCATAATCTGTTGCTTTTGTGATTTATTGCTTGTGGCTCATATGATCGCCGAAATGAATTTTCGTCATTTTCCAATTCATTTATCATTCGTGCTGGTATTATACAATCCTCAATTACTTCATTACTCCGCTATTTATAGACATTTCTATGTGCACATATATATCTTTCTAATTGCTCTTCACTCATTAAGCGCTTTCAATTGAAAAATTGCATCCGAATTCGGCCTGGGGCGCGCATTCGCTCTCGCAGACACGAAAAATTCAATAGAATGCCGACTGCACACCTAAGCGGCTCTTAAAAAATAAATACAAAAACAAAAAAAGAAGAAAGAAAAACGTAAATAAAAGTAAACTTGACCAGTTGGGAGCTGGGAGCTTAGTTTACGGAGCCGCCTAGGCCATTTAGAGCTAGAGACACGCGCTGGCGTGCGACGCGTTTACGATTACAGATACAGATACACAGATACTCGGCCTAATGGATACGTGTGAGTCTGAGACACCGAAAAAAATTAATCAAGGTGAGGCTAATAGGTGGAGGGATCAATTCTTGTAGCTCTGGATTAGTAAATTTTTTGTTTAATTATTTATAATTACAAACATGTTTGCATATATATTTTTGTTTGACCTTTGTCGATTTCTTTATGTTCTTTAACGCAAGATACTTTTATTTTTGTAAAAATATTAAAAATTTCTATCAAAAGTCTTTAAATTATTTTTTGAATAAGCTTTAAGCTTTTATTATTTTTTATTTTAGATGTTTGATCTTAGAGACGGAAATTAAAGACTATTTTAACCTCCATTCATTACAAATTAAGCTTTACAGATTTATAATTCATATAATATAATCTTTACTATAAAATTAGGAATATTAAAATATTAACAAATATTCCTAAATTGTATTTAATTATTTCGTGTAAGATCAAAGAGCAATGTTTTTTTTTCACGTGTTGGAAGCTGCTCTGCCAAGATCATATGAGCTTGAATTTTTATTGAGTATCTGCCAAAGGTATTTCTATTTTTAGTAAACTGTTTGTTCTCTTGGACTCCACTCCATATATTGGATATCGTTACACTTAACACACTTGGATTTAAAATTTGTATTTGATGATTACACAAAATAAACAGCAGCAGCGAAAAACTACAACAGGAATACGTCTGTTTTTGTGAACAATATTTCAGACTTCAGTGGGGGTTCCGCACGATCAACTGGCGAGTGCTCAGCCTCAGCTCAGTCCCAGCTCAGTTCGGCTAAATTTCTGTTTTCAGTTTATTTTTTTTTTAGTTTCCAACTGACTTTGGCTCCACGTACCGACAGCGCGACGACGGGTTTGCCGCTGGACACTTGAAGCTCGACTGCGACTCCGACTCCGACTGCGATTGCGATGCGGACCGCCGGACAACCTGACCGCTCGACGAAC
Organism: Drosophila tani; assembly: GCA_008042535.1. Classification (NCBI taxonomy): domain Eukaryota; kingdom Metazoa; phylum Arthropoda; class Insecta; order Diptera; family Drosophilidae; genus Drosophila; species Drosophila tani. The sequence goes on along the minus strand of VNJO01002249.1, from coordinate 17,295 downwards.
TCAACCAAACTGCGCTCCAGAGTTGGCCACGAGCGGCTCTTAACTCACTTTTTTCCCCAGCCAGTTGGCAACAGGTAGACGATGTGAGGCGACAGCGAGCGGCTCCCACGAAATATTCGTTGGGTCAGGGGCGTAGAAAGGATGAAGGGGATTGCATTAATTTGTAATTTCTTAAGGTAAAAGGTAAACGGAATTAAAAAAAAAAAAAAAAATTGTATTTAGTAAAAATATCAGTTGGTTAAATTCTTGAATAAGAAATATTTAGTATAATTTGTAAGTATTTAAGCTTTATTCTGAATCCACAACTCTGAAAAAAGAGTTCATCAATCGAATTCTTATATATGTATATATAGGAATTTATAAAGAAGGCTTAAATTGAATATAATCCTATGTGAAGCTTAACTCTTATGTTGAAGCTGGGCCCCCTTTAACTAAGCCCCTGAAGCTACAGAGAGTTTGCAGCCTCTCTTTTTTTTTATTCTCTCTCTTCCGGCTGTAACGGAGAATTGGTTTCGATGAGGTTAATCAGCTGTTTCGCTAGCTTAAGCTTAAGTCAGTGATCAGCCAAGATAAAGAGAGGTATTTACCAAAATAAGAGAAAGTAAGCTAGAAAGAGATCTTAAAATAAATGAAATAATAAAAATATATATTAAAACCTTTCTAAAATGTCAAGTGCCTTAATTAAATGCCATTTTAATTTCACACTCAAATTAAATTAAATCAAGCAATTTAACGCTTCAGTTCCATGAAGTTATCCCATTTTAACAGTCTGGCAACGTCTTCGGAAAAAAATGTCAAAACCTAAGCATAATTCTAGGCTTTCACTTTAAGTAACTCCCAAAGAAAACCATTTTAAACTTTGTAACTAAAACATACTTTAATAATTTAACTAAAATCTACATAATTTACAAGTTAAAACTAAAAACCTAGGAGGACTTTGGGTTCGATGGTTTCTCGGGACGTCTCGTCTTGTAGCGCAGGCCATGCTCCATGTAAGTGAATGGAGGATTCGGTTGGGTCAGACAAAAGTACAGACCCTTGGCCGTTGATGGATATATAAGACCGATGTTGATGGTGTTCTGGAAATTGCAGTCGCCCTGCCGGAACTTGGCCCAACTATCGCACTTGGTGGCCGGGATCATCACACCCTCGATTAGAGCCTAGGAATCAATATAAAAATTTAATAAAAACTCTTCCTAACCTAGGGAAAATCTCACCTCCATGAAGAGCACAAACGGGTACATGTGACTGCAGACCTTGGACTCGCAGCCGGGTTGGAGCTTCCTCCTCGGAAAGTAACCAATGCCATTGGGATAGATGTCGATGTGGCCCAGAGGAACCCTCACACCAAAGACATCCCCCTCGCCGTGGATCACCACCACTCTGGAGGCTACTCCCTGCTTCACCAGGATGTCCGTAGTGCGACACATTGTGGCCGGATCGATGGCTATCAATTGACCCACCTTCTGCTTGTTTTCCTTGGCGAAAAGTTGGGCTCCCAAGGCGGCTATATTCGCACCAACCGAATGTCCTGCCAGGGTAATGTCCTGCGCCGCAATTCCTGCATCCTTGAGGGCTCTGACGAGCTTATAAACAAAGTAACCATCAACGGAGAGATGATGACGGACTGCATAGTAGAGCTGGGCCACATCCTTGGCAAAGTCCACCACAATGACATTGAGATCTCGCCTGCTATTCTGCAGCAAGGTCAGGTGCTCCTGGACACTGAAGTAGCTATCGGCGGTGTGGAAGGCATTCACATAGACAAGGGTCTTGCGTTCCGGATTGATATCGAAGTCCTTCAGCTGAGCTATGGACTTGATGGGCAGCTCTACGCTCTGATTGGTAATGGTCATCACATGGAGGCGGGCATCGCTGGGATTGATGCCCTGGAACAGAGACATTACGCCCTCGTCGACGGGGGAATCACCTGGTCAATGATGGAGCTGATGAGGTGCTTATAGATTTTTTTAAATAATATTTTTCCGACTTACAGAAGGCCCGCCAACCCCGATTCAGTTGCTCGGTCAGCAGCTTTAGGTTCTGCTTTTGAACTCCATCTATGTTTAGCGCTGTGGATGACTTATCCTCCGTTGCTGCCCAAGATTGGCAGATCAGGCAGCAGACTGCTATAACGATACGTACTGTGCTCTTCTGCATGGCGACTCAAGCTCTCATATCGAAAAGCCAAGAGCTGGGCTCTTTTATAGTCAGGTTTTATCACCCGATAGTCTCAAGACCCGAGACTCTCTTATCTGGCAGTTGCGGTTTTCGATTTCGGGTTTGGCAGCACGTCTTTCTATCATACACCCTGTCTGGCCGTTGTCTGCTGTTCCGCCCCAAAAAAATAAGATCATCTTCAGCCCCGAAAGAGCGGCCAGATAATGGCTTATATCTGGCCAGACTGCTTCAGGTGCAATCGCAATCGATCGTGCCTCAATATGGAAATACTTGCCAGCGCTTCTTCATTCACTTCTTTTTTCCGTCAATTAATCGCAGATTTTTGTATTGTGATGGGTGCTCGAAATACAACTAGGTGCTAGATCTTTATTCATTAAAATGTATATTTCGACTAAATGAATATTTCGTTTAGTTAAGTTAGGGCTGTAAATTTGACTAGAACTCGTACATAGTTTATATCGGTTCACGATTCAATATTTACGCTAATGAGGTAGCGGCGGTTGTTGTCTGACTCTGATCTCTTTCCCTGGGGAATTTCTCGAGAGTGGCCTTAAAATTACTTTCCTTAAGTGGTAGAGATTGTGTCTAGGAGAGGGATTTACCCAAATAATAAAGGATAATAACCGTAATAAATTAAAAACCACCAAATAACAACAGATTTTGCGAGTTAAACTTAAATTTTAAACTGTTTATTTCTGTGTGAACACACAAAAGCTAATCCATAAAAATAATAAATAAATTGAGAGATGTGTACTAAAAATAAACATTGGTAGTCAGAAATACTTGATGCCCCGCCGGCCGAGGCATCTCTTCAGAGCTCCAAAATTAGACTAAAATTAGCATTCTGCTCTGTGTATGTGTTGTTTTTCTTCTCTATTTCAGAAAGGTGAATGGATCTATTCTCTTAGAACTTGAGTCCGGCCTGGACATCGGCCATGATGTTGGCCGACTTCTGCAGCTGCTCAATCTCGGTGGCGGTCAGGATCTGCTTCACCACGGAGGTGACGCCGTTGGCGTTCAGGATGCAGGGCAGCGACAGGAACACATCCTTATCGATGCCGTGCTCACCCTGGAAAAGAGGAAAGAAGAGAATATATTAATAATATATTACAACATAATTAAATTAATATTGTAAAGAATTTTTAAATCTATATTTGGTTTTGTCTTAACCTTGCCTTAATTGCTTTTTAAAAGAAAATATTTTAATGGCTACTTTTGGTCTTTAAAATAAATATTTCCAAAAGTTGCAAAATTAAGAAAAACTTTTGAAAATTTCAGAAAAATAATTAAGAACTTAAAATCAATTTAAAAGTATTAATATAAATATTTAAGATGCCAAATAAGAAATTTCTAATTTTCTCAAAGTGTAATAAACTGTGGCAATTTTTAAGGCACAATTTTAATTGATTTAAAATTTACAGATATTTATAAACCTAATTTCTATTAAATTAAAATTCCCAGAACTTAAATTTATTTTTAATTAAAATTTAAAACTCACCAAAACCGAGGTAGAGACGGCGGCCACGCTGCTCGTGTTGCGCAAAATGGCCGAGGCCAGGGAGGCAGTGCTCAGGCCGATGGCCCAGGAAGTGTATCCCTTTAGCTTGATCACCTCGTAGGCGGAATCCACCACCTGCTTGTGCAGCTCATTCCACTTCTCTGGATCCTCACCGGTGCCCAGAGTAGGGTTCAGCTCGCGCAACCGCACGCCGGCGATGTTCACGCCAGACCACACGGGCACAGAGCTATCGCCGTGCTCGCCAATGATCCAGCCGTGGCAGGAGGTGGGGGCCACACCCAAACGCTGGGACATCAGGAAACGGAAGCGAGAAGAGTCCAGGTTGGTGCCGCTGCCAATGACACGGTTCTTGGGCAGACCGGACAGCTTCCAGGCCACATAGGTCATGATGTCAACGGGGTTGGACACCATCAGCAAGATGGTATCGGGACTGTACTGTAAGGGGATGAGAGATTTCAATAAGTATTTTCCTTATTTTTAGGTTTAATGAAACCTACCTCCACCAGCTTGGGAATAATGTTCTTGAGGATGTCGGTGTTGCGCTGCACCAGGGACAGGCGGGACTCGCCCTCCTTCTGGCGCACGCCGGCAGTCACGATGCACAGCCTCGAGTTGGCCGAGGCGGCAAAGTCGGTGCTGGCCGTGATCTGGGGATTCTTCAGGAAGTTGGAGCCATGCTGCAGATCCATCAGCTCACCCTGCAGCTTGTCGGCGCAGACATCGATGAGGCACACCTCCTTGGAGACGTTCTGAGCCAGGATGCTGAAGGCGCTGGCCATGCCCACCTGGCCGATGCCCACCACAGTGACCTTGTGCCCGGAGCTGGGCAGAACCTCGGCAACTTGGGCCAACAGACTGTCTTTAATGGCGGCCATTGCTAGGGAGAGGGAAAGAAATATGAATTAATTAATTTATTAAATAATTAATGGGGGTTGTTTCCTTAAGTAATTGTTAATAAATAATTTTTCAATTAAATTTTCCTGAAGCTATTTTGTTTTGAAAATATTTTCTAAAAGTTATTAAGTAGTTTGTGAATGATAAATCTGTAAAAAACTATATAAAAAACTTTATAAAAGAAATTGTATTCCAAATGGATCACCAATATTTGTTATTAAATCCTGCGTTTATTTAATATTAAGTCAAGCCTCAAAAAAGCAAACAAAGTCGGTATAAAACTGTATAAAAGGGTTAGTAACTGTTGTGTTAGTAATTATTGAGGAATTCTCCTTCATTATTATTCATTATTACCATCACGTGCCTCTCTCATTTAGTGGCTTATTTTATTAACCATAACATTCACAATTTTTTTTTTCTTGTTTTGTGGAAACTCTTTTCCCCTAAAAAACACACAGACATACAGTTTAGTTGGCGTTCTTTAACCTTCACGAAGGTCGTATTAATGAGAAAAAAGCGACATCGCCACAACACGCAACCGGACCGAACCGAAAACATTGCCGAAAAAATTAACTAATGCTGATTTTTGCTCTTTTATATAGAAATTCATAGAGACAAACTTGTGATTGTGTGTAGCACATGACATTCGTGTTCAATTAGAGGCTTCTTCTTTCTTTTTTTCATTAATCAAATCAAATTGTGGCCCAAAGGGAATGGCTTTTATCAATGCAATCAATGCGAAACCTTTTGAAATTAATCCCCCCAAAAAATCGCTTTATTACTGATTGTGGTGAGTACTTCTTTCACAATCTTATCAGGCGAACCATTAAGGCAATTTCACAAATCCAATTATTGGGTGTTTCTCATGATGAGGAATTGAATTATTTATCGATGACTGTTTTATATATATCGGATCGGTTCTTTCACCATGACGTAGAACTAAGCCTTATCTCGACTAGGAAGAATTGGCGCCGGGCCAAAGTTGAGTTTGTTGCCAATGTTTGCAATATATAGAGTTAAGATTAGATTGCCGGCGATTAAAAGTGCATATGGAATCGATTGCTATCAGTGGGAAAACATTTATATAAACATGTGGCACGTTTTTAATTAGAATCTGCTTCAGTTTGAGTGTTTTCCTAGCTTGAATTATGACTGCACTCATGAGTTCTGAGGAATATGGGTGCGGTAAAAAATAAAACAAAAAAATAGCGAACGTTTTCGATGAGTTTCCCGGTGTCAGAGAAATGTCACGAAGATATACAAAGTGTATAATGATTTATGGCTGGGCGAGCACAGTTTATTTTTATTGGGAACTCACATAGAGGTATTGAACAAATAGTATATTATATACTTAAAAAATTATAAAAAAAAATCCTGAAGAACCAATAAGCTGATACATAAAGAGATTCTAAAGAAAAAACTCTTTGATTGGAAATAAAACCATTACAAATAATGCCATAACCCTTTCATAAACCATCTTGAATAAGTTTGTAAATAAATAAATATTTAAATATCATTTTACAATATGATTTCCTTATTAAAAGAATTTAAGAGGTAACCATTTCGTTAAAAGACAACTTTTTCTGTAAGCAAAAATAATACATTTGTAAGAGACATAATTTTAATAATAATATATTTATTAAAATTCATTTTAGAATTGGTTAACTGCGAATTCCGTAACCGCAAATATCTTTTTTAATACTTTTAAAATTTTTGAAAGCCTACAAAAGCTTGTTTTATGTATAAATTTGTATCTGGTTCGTATACTTTTATGAAAAAAAATTATTTTATTAAACTGTATACACCTATTTATGAACGAAAAATAATATTTGAACCAATTTCTCACTAATTTTCAACATTATTTCAAACCTACGACTATAATTTAGCTAATTAAATGTTACAAGTTTCTGACAAAAATGCCCCTTATTAATATCACAAATCTGCACTTTAATATCAATATTTTTCACCTGTTGCAAGCTGCCAAAACTTGCCACGCAAATTGGGCCTATTGAATGACCTTCTCTCAAAGTCAAATGCGGTTGTTCCACTTTACTGGGGGGGCCGTCGACGACGTCACCCCCGTCAAAAACAATCCCAGAAAGCAGCCACGAACAGCTGTTTCAGACACGGCGCATGCTCTCAATGAAAACGAAAGTGAAAGTACGCCCAATTGGCAGACACCTCGCCTCCCCTTTTCCGGGAACCCCCCTACGGGCACCCCAATAACGGTAGCAGTGGGGAAGGCCAAGGGCGAGGTTCGGGTTCGGTTTCGAATTCGGACTGGAATTCGTTTTTCGGACTTGCACTTGACCGTTAAAAGTTGAATGCACTTTGATGAGGCAGGAAGTGAGCTAAGCTCTTGTGGAATAATAAAACCTCTCAAAAACTAAAATCCTTCGTTGAGTCCCTGTAGAATTATTTCTCTGTATTCATTGCTTACTTTTTGGTATTTGGTTGGATTTGTTTAAAATTCACTTTTTCACTGGATTTTATTTTTGGCGCCTCTTTTTGAGGTCGTCGACGTTCCGTTCAGTTTGCGGGTTCGTTGCGAACTGTTCGCACTCCACACGGGCTGCTTTGGAATTTAGCTGCCGCCGTAGCTGGATTTTGTAGCCTCCGCAGCCGCTCTTACACTCATTACCTCTCTCTCTATTTCCTCGCCAGCCGAGCACTGGGAGAAAAGTTGTACAGAAATGTTAAATATTATATTTGACATCTCAGGATATTTGAAGGTATAATTTAAGGAGGAAAAAGCTGTAGGGAAATTGTTTTTCTAAAGAAATGAAATGGTTGTATGGCAACCCTTAATTTTTAAATACCTTACACCGATTAGAATTCCCAAGTTAAAATGTGCTAACTCAAAATATTCAGTCAGCTCTTCAAGTATTTAATTTTCATTTAATTTCATTTTAATTTTTTAATTTTAGATAATTAAAACGTTAAACAAAATGTGTACATCAACTGTTTAGCAATTTGTTTTTTTTAATTTATTTCCGATATAAAATAATAATTTATTTGGCTCAGAACACTTTCATTTTAAAGTTCCAAAGATATGATTTCTTATTATCTAATTAATATTTGTTTAAAATGTTCAGTAGACTATTTTCTCGAGCGTAGGCAGCTGTTTCCGCTGCCTCGGCCGGCGCCGCAGCTGCTGCGCCAGGATGAATGACGAAACGGCCTGCGAGGCGTTGTGAAAGTGAGCGAGCGTTGCTCTCTCTCGCTCTTTGCTCTCCAGAGTTTTTGGCTCCATTCAGCCAAGTTAGTCAAGGTGACCTTTTGCATTGGCTGGTTTTCTTTTTCTTGTTTTCCCTACTATTTATAGCCGGCACGTTTTCGGGTTATTTTGACTTGATTTTCCGGGAGTCTGGAGTGGGCTTGGGGCCGAAGCTGCCGTTGGATAATTCCTTATTTACAATTCCTTGGGGCTTAAATTACTTTGATCTGTAATTCCGAATTTGTCCCTATTTTCCGCTAAGGCGGCGTCGGTGGTTGTTTATTTAAACCCCGTGACAGCAGCTGGGGATCTCTTTTGGGTCGAGGGAAGACACGTGCCCAAGATCACGCACATATAACATATAGAAACATATATATTTTGGATTTGTGTGTGTTGAGGAGGCGATGATATAGGGGCTAATTTTGGCCAACTGCCCAGTCAGGCGGCTGCAGCGGAGGCTGCAGTTAATAATAAGAATTCGGCCAACAGATGGCCGGGAAATACCTTGTGACGACCAGGGAAATACACTGCACTAAGCTGGCAGTGGATTAATAAGAACTGAAACACTGGAACAAAATAATTTCGGAATTTTTTAGGCAATATTTTTTTGCACATATTTCTTACTAATTTGCATAGTGTAGTGTATTGAAAATAAATAGTCTGATGTTAATGACATGATACAGACTTTAATAGCTATTTACGAACAATAAAATGATTAACAATTTACAACAAAGATAACTGTTCATAATCTATATCAGTCATAAATAAAGTTCGAGCTAAAGAAAAATAAGGAAGTATGGTATTCTCTTCTGTCGTCAATAAAAAGTATTGGAAAAATAACAAAAACATTATATGTAGCTCTTTAGCATTCCAAAATATTATACAAATTTTAAAAACATTTAAAAATACCTTTTTATATTTTTCTACGTTCTTATATTTTACAGGCATGTGCAAATTTGAAAATTTCCAAAAACACTTCCGCTAATTGATATGTCTAATCATTTCAGAGATTTCATAATATTTTAATTTAATTTTATTGGAATTAGATTTTTGTACTAACCTAAACTCTATTCTTATTTTTCCAGTGCATGGGCACTTCGCACTTGGTAACCTGGGTTAAAGCAGATTTTTTGCTAATTAACACAGCGATGTCACCGCGTGCTTTGAGAGAAGTAAGAGTATCTGCGGAAGATCGAGAGAAAGACTGAGAGACAGGCAGAGGATCCCCAGAGATAAGAGAGAGGTAAACAGAAGTCCCCAGAGAGAAGTTGCTCCACCACTTTGCCGGCGTTCGTGACTGAAAACACACACATTTTACATCGACGAGTGTGATTCACTGCACTCTGTCTGCGATGACACCCTCTCTCGATTTTCGCAACTCGGAGGGGCAACTACGTCATTATTTCAGCCGGCTGAACTTGAGCTCATTGATGGTTAGAGGGGGCGGGTTGAAAAGGGGAGGTGCTCGTTCTCTCTCAATGCCTCAATGTCACTGCAATTTAACGCGTTCGTTGTGAAAGTGACGATGGTGACCCAGTTTCCGAATTGACCCAAGTCAATGTCAATGCACTTCCCCGCTCTCCTGTATTTTTGGGGTCATGACGTCGCGTCGCCCTTCAATTGTGAAATGCTGTTAAGTGTGGGTTATGAGTGAGTGTTTATTCGGTAAGGAATACTCGAATACTCATATGCACTTTTTAGAAACTCGTTTTGTTTGTCTTTGGGTTTGTTGAACCTTTGTTTCTAGGCGCTTTGTTATGATTGCACGATTGTTTCTGGGTATTTCGAGTGAGGGGAAGAAGGCTTACGGACGAGACTTCTGTAAGATGAAACCAAGTTATAAAGTCTTATTAAAAAACTTCATAGGCAAGTGTGGAAATATTGAATTTAAATATAATAATAATTAGTAGTCAGAATAGAAAGCCAATTTTTTTAAGTTTCATCAGAGTTAAGTAATAATACAAGTCTCAAAATAAAAAATGATAAACCATAATAAATCTAATATCATTATTGCAAAAATTTTATTTAAAGGCTAGAAATCAAAAAACCAATTCCTAATTAATTCCAGATCTTTAAGAAATTTATTGTAACTATTTATAAAACTTTTATTTACAAATTTAACTCCCAGCTTTAGAGAATTAATTAGTTTAAGAAATTAGTTTATTTGTATTTTTTTTTTTAATTATGTATTTTAAAAAATTTTATTAAGTTTAAATTTTTATTAAATTTGTTTTGAGTTTGTTTTCTAGTCTACATTTCCGCCCTCTTGCGGTCGGTAGTACTGTTAGTGTCGTTGTCAAAAACCAGAACTAGGTGGCGCCAAAAGTGGGCGTAAGATGTATTGTAAAATATTAGGAGGTGTATAAATGCATGTAAAATCGTGTAAGACATTAAAGCGTTATTCGATCCAGATAGAGCTCAGAATGGTTGGAAATAAAAATATTCATTCTCTAACTTTTTTATTGTGGCATCGCTAGGTATTAGCACTTTAAAAAAGTGCTATTGGCCAAGTTCGTGGAATTTAAGTTGGCATAAGCACTGCGTAAAAAAGGTAGAAGAGTGTAAAATGGGTGTAAAAGTGTTCTTAGTTCTTTAAAGCTGATTTTTGTATATTTTATATTTAAATTATTAGTTTATTTTGATAAATTAATTAATTAAACTTTAGTTTTATATTAAAGAAAACATTTCCGAACCCATAAATATATTTATTCTGCTAGCTAGTCTCTTAGTTTATGAGCTATTTTAAGGTAAATAAATTGCAATAATAAAATATAATACCTTGAAACCTAGCACCCCGCAATGCTCGAAATTCTGACAGTTGTAGTTTGCTTTTGCCTTCTTATGCCAGCTTCCCATATTACGCAACATTTTCGATGCATTCCCAAGATAAACCAAAGCAAACATCTCTCATGCTCCTCCGCGTTGCCAATCTCTTCAGTTCTGGAGCTCTGGCGGAGCTCTGCGTGCCGGCTGAGAAGCGGGAGAGAGAGATGTGCCCCGGGAATCGGATAGCGCTTCTCCTGGCCAAAGTCCGACGCGAGGCGTCGTTATCGAGGCAGGGGAATCTGATTAGAGCGGAGCTGGGATGTGTAAGCCAAGTGGCAGGAACCGAGCTACCGATCCTCGCGAGCGAAGCACACGCAATCGAGCAGAGATGTCGCTGCCCCGCGCTCTGCACATTAATATTCAAAAATTGCGTTTTTATGCTAATTCTCACACACTCCGGCACTCCAGGTTTGGTTGGTCTGTTGGCTAAATGGCCAACCTGTCGATAGATTACTCAATGACAAGCACACGGCGGCAGGCAGTAGGCAGCAGGATGCACACTCTCCGAAAAAGGAGATCCCGGGCAGGCACTGGCAGAAAGGTAATAATAAAAAAATAAAAAATAAATAAAATTAAAAAAAAATATATATTATGTTTAGATTTAATGATATAACACTACCTTACCTTCCTTGATAATTAGGAAATAAAAATAAATGAATTAAGGAGCTCAGAAATCACAGCTTTCAATAAATATGCTTATCAACATTTCTCAAGCTAAATGATACTTTAATTATATATTTATTTTACTTTATCATACTTCAATATATTTTTCAAAATCTGTTCATAATTTTTATGATATTTTGGGTTTTTTTTTTAATACATTGAAGTCTTTAAGTATAATTTCTCTCCGTGTTCTTGAATTGGTCCAAGTAGCCCGAAGTTCTTGCTGGCTGTTCTCTCCGATGATGATCATCTTTCGGGTATATCGCACCTTGCCATCTTTTCGGCAGCCAAGCAGCCTTATTATTACTTTTATTTCGCCAGCCAAGTCAGCCAAGCCAGAGACAGCCACCGGACCACGACTTTTACCAGACTCGCTCGAATAACCAATATTACCCATACGCACCGTTGTTTATTTATGGCTAGATGTTGTCGCTGTGCGGCGTTGTTGCTGTTGCCGGTGTAGTTTAGCAATAATTAAGTTGTTAAATTGTTGCACGTAAGTCAAGCCCTGGCCGCCGCCAGTCAGTCGGTCAGGCGGTGGCTCCGCTTAATAATAATGTTCGGGCCTGACTTACGATCCACGTCCTTGGGTTACTGATGTATGCGATACTTAAGGTATTTATTACAAGCGATTGTAATCTCCAGCCTGAATTTCTCTATACATATATAAATACGAGCCAGCCAGCAGGCAAGGAGCAGCAGCCTCTCTTTCTCTCTCTCTATATATATTTATAGCCAAGCATGTGGTTTCTTTTTTCAGGTGATTAGCAGGGTTTAGGCACCAGCGGATACCCTGTTATTTGCCAGCTGAAGGCATTAAGATGTTTTGCGAAAGATGCTCGCTGCTGCCAAGCAATTAATCATCTCCTCATTGCATCTCATTATCGGGTTGCAAGGCCTCTCTCCTTCTTTGAATACCACGCCTCATTAGACCAGCGGCTTTGCATCTTTTTCGCCTTGCATACAAGGGGAATTATATAATATATAAACTATATCCGAGTACAAAGGCTTAAGATGAAGTGCACAGTGGAGATACTATAAGAGGGAGGTTTTTGAAAAAAAAAATGAAGATAATGTAAAGTGTATACAAATTCAAAAGCAATTGCCACACTTAATTTACTAATTTAAGATATTTTATAGAAGTATGCATACAGGCATACTTTACAGAATGACTGGCAATATATAAGACGAAAATTTGAGAATAAATTGGAGATTCAGACGATCAAAATAAAAAAGATATTTTTAAATCTTTTCAAAAAAATTTAACAAGGTGCATTTTAAGAAATTTTGAAAGCGACTGCCACAATAGATTTTATAGGAACATGCATACGATTATACTTTATAGAACGACTTGCAATATATGAAATGATACTTAGTTAAAAATAGGTGGACAAAAATAATTAATTTTTTTTTAACGAAATAAATTGGTTTTTATGTTATATAACAAATCATGCCCTTTTTTGAATAAAATTTCTTTAAATATTAATTACTTATTATGGAAAACACAGTAGCTCAATTCCAAAATTTATGTAAGTTACAGAAATATTTATTACATATTTATTTCTACTTACACAAGCCCTACTGTACCTGCTCCGGCATCTTATTCCGCTGAAGACCAGACCAGTTTCCCAAGCTGCACTTGTTACGTTTTCGGTTCTGTTTTTCTTTTCTTTCTTTTATAGTTGCATGCCAAATATGCAAAAGGCAAAAAAGAAAAATAGCAAAAAAAAGGCGAAAAACTTTGGCGCATGTAATTTTCCCCACTGCATGTGTGTGTGTGTGTTGAGTGTGTGTGTTTGCATATAATGATTATTGTAGGTACAAGTGCGAGAAATCGTGTTAGATCGCGGGTAATAAATTTAGACACCAACTATGCAAAAGGAGTCCTGTCCTGCCACTATGGTCACTATACCCTTACCGCTCCCCTGGTATCCCCCGAGATGCCAGCAGTCTCATCCGAAGCCAATGTACTTGCAATTCTGGCCGGGAAACCCCCTCCTTCTGGTCTTGTTGTTGCAAGTTTTAAGCACTTCCTTTTATTATATTTTATGGGCACTTGTTTTTTTTTTCTTTCTTTCTTTCGAGAGGCGACTTGAGAGGCTGCCGTCGTCGTCGTTCGGCGCTGGTTGTCGATTTTTTATAGTCGCCTCTCTTAAGTTGGAGGCTTTCGGGGGCTTTAATGTCCCATTAGGGGCCTTTGCACACCTGAAACGCTTGCAATGTATTTAGGCATTATAAAATTAATGCGAGGTCATCGCTAGTTAGGCATTCATAATGAGACGACGATGGGGGAACTCGAAACTGGAAAGATATGTTAAGAAATCTTGAAGTGTGAGATATGAAAAACACTTTAAACTTTAAAATTGTTGTATAAAATATTAAAAATATTACAAAATAGAGTGCTAATGAACATTTTTTTTCAATTTTGTCAGTTAAGAGATACAATCACAATATTTACTATGTCTTAAGTTAATAAAAACCTTTTCTGATTTGTATTTAGTATACTTTAAAAATTTGTCGCTCGATTGACGCGATATATTTCCTTAATTTTTCCTGTTAATTGTGCCCATTAGCAACTATTTTTTTAAATCCTTTTAAGTCTGGCAACTCCAACGAAGTACAGTTGACACCTTAAGAATACTTGCCTAAATCAGATGAAATTAAACGCTTTAAGTAATATTTCTAAAGACCTATCTTCAAGTTCCATTTAAACTTAATTATAATCCAATTATCATGGAGAAGATCTCAATGCCATGCGTAAGTATATATTGATTCCCCTCGAGGCTCGGGGCGTATCACTCACGCTCCATTGACTCAAACAAATTCAATTCAATTTAGGCTCACATATACCGACCGTGTTTTTGTTCTTTCTGTGAATCATTTAGCAAAATGTCGCTGTGGTTCCCTGCCATTCGCACACATAACTCATAACCCACACACAGCTGGGGCAAAAGAGAAAAAAAAAAGTACGAATCGTTTGGCAAACCTTTTTCTGCCTGACATTTTTCCATGCCATTAACGACAACTTGAACCAAAACAAACCATTTTTGCCCCGCTGCTGCCGCTGCGGTTTTCTTCACCGCTTCCACTTTTGCTGCCTTATGACTTTTCACCAATGCACTCGACTTGGCCCGAACCAAGTGAATGGCTGAAATCGCTGGCTGGCCCTTGCCCAAGAGCCGGGTTTGGGTTTGGGGCTCGGGGTTCTTCGGCTCCAGAGCCATGGTTCGTTATTAGTAGATGTCATATTAGAGGCAGCCAGCAAACCCAGCAAACCGCAGACACAAGAAAAAACAGCCAGGCCAGAGCCTCTAGACCAACTTCACTTTTAGCCACGACATTCAATTCCAGCTCGGCATGGGGCCGGCTTAGATAGGGGCCAGAAATATTTAACCTGAAAGGTAGAGTTAGTTCTTCGACTAAAGGATACTTTCTAAAGAGCTAGAACCTAAAGAAAATCACGTTAAAAGGGGTTGAAACATTATGTTAAAATATCATTAAAAATAAAAAGGAAAGTGAGTTCTTTTGAAAAGTTTTAACATAGAATTCCTCTGTCATTTGAACTGAATTTAAGCGAAACAAATCAATAATATTAAATTGTAACATTATTAAAATATAATTTAAAAAATTAAGTACCGATAATACTGGAATTGAAGCCAGACTTTCCTATTAAGTATTTATAGTCTTTTTAGGCTTATAGCTACAAATTATTATGGCAACAAATTATTAATTAACTTCAACAATTATTATAAAGCCCAAAATAGTTTAAGGTTTTCCTTCCCTTCCCCTTAAAAACGATATACTCCTCGCAAAGTAAGAGGCATCAGAAAAAACGAAAACAGTTTTGCAGTTTCAATTTTGCAATTGCCAATTGAGCTCGACTTGCTAAAAAAAAGTTTGTTTGTCGACTTCGATAACATTTCGACATTTGCGGGCTTTAATTGAATTGCCAACGGAGCCAACGGCTTGGGTCTCTCCGCATCGAGCAGGTGAAATCGAAAGTCTCGGGGAAAATTCTCAGGAGGAGCAGCTCTGTCGGCGGAGTTGAAAGGTTTGACAAGTCTCCTGATGGCCAAAACTAATTAGATCTGAGATCTGAGATCCCCGAGACCGACTGACCAAGGTCGCTGACAAAATTGAATGCATAACAAATTTCATTTATGGCCGGCACGCAATCGACACACATTAAAAGAGAGCAAAAAAAAAGTCACTTTGGCAGGCTTTTAGCTCTGCCATAATTCAGTCCGATAAGCGATCTTAACTATCTACACGATCTGGACAGGATCGGACGGCTGTCGTGGCTTTCCCGCTCTCGAGTCCGCGTCCAGCCCGTTGCCAATTGCATTTCGGCTTCTTGTCGGGGTCGTCTCGCCTGTGACAATATTTGCATGCCGGCCAACTGGCCAACTCCACAACTCGCACCCAAAGAAGCCAGCCAGCCAGGTATAGGGAGCCCGTATCAGCGCCATCATCTCATCATCGATATGCCATCAATGTGGAATGGTCGCAAATTATCTGGGCCTTAAGAGAGCGGCCTGGGACCTGCTAAGATATCCTGCACTTGAAAAAATATGTCTTCGAATTTTTTGAGATTTTTTCTTTAAAGAAATAAAAATGGTAATTAAAAAATTAAATGATTTAAGAGGTTGAATGTTACTTAAACAATTGATTATATTTAGGAAACTAATTTATATGAATTTCTAATTGACACTAGGAGGATATTTTATTATCTAAATAACGAGAGAGGACAGAGTAGAAATTTCAGAACTTTAAAGAGTTCTGTGAAATCCTTTGACCTTTAAGTGACAGTAGATAAGACTACAATCTTGATTACTTTTCCTTAGATATATTTTTCCCAAAGACCTTAACAGTTGCTTTGTTTGTTTCGGATTTATTATTTAATCATCCGAATTATTTAAATATTGTCCTGTTCATGCAAGTGTATCGCTCAGATCTCTTCCAGCTTGCCACCTCTCCTTCCTGAAAGGCGGCACTCTGTGGGATCTGTGGATCTTTGGATCCCGCTTAATGCCTTTGTGACATTTTAAGGTTCAATTTGGCTAATAATGGCGGTGCAGATAAAACGGGTTCTGCTCTCAAGCCGGAAAAGTGCTGATTGGCCCCCGGGAGTATATATACGAGGTTCTAATGAACCGATTGCGGGGTTAAGTGTAATTCAAAGCCAATATCTGGCCGCGTAATTAACTCAATTACAATGTATCGAATTTCCCTCGAGGCAAAACAAATGTATCTCGATTGCTTACACAAAAGGAAAATGTATCTCTATTGCAGGCTATTATTATTAGGTAGATTATAATTGAGATCACTGTGGACGGCAGTCCACGTAGAAATTAGAGTGAAAGTGCGAAATTGAAAATTTTGAAAATTCGAGCCATTGGGGCCGGTGGAGCAAAAATACCAAAATTTTTAATGTTGTTGTGATCTAGCTTTAAATACGCGTCGAATGACACCTCGATCATCCTGATCCGATACTCCGTTCAAAAGATATTCAATAAACAAGATTTCAACGGCCTTTCCGAAATGAAAACGTTTGTCCTGTTGTTTGTCTGTCTGTCTGTTTGTCTGTTTGTCTGTGGTATTTTTTGTTTTAGAGTCCTGGAACCACTTTTATTTTATTAATCAGCTCGAGCTAAACAACTTTTGTTCTACGACTTTTTGGGTTTCCCGCTACTTTGGCGGGAAAACAGCTAAAAAAGCCAGATTTCCCGCGCTCATAACTTCTAAACGACTAAAGCTACAGAATCGTGCTTTATGTCGTTTAAAAGGTATTTTGAAATGATAATAGCTTTTCCTTGACATAATTTATCTAAATATAATATTTAAGAATTTATAATTAAAATTAATTTTTTTTTTTAAGTTTTTGAAGTTTTTTTAAAAATGGCTCTAACGATTTTGATAGTCACTCAAGGCCATATAGCCCTTGAGATTGCTCAACTTTTGGTATATAACACATATCTCGGAAAATTCGCTTTCT